>JBCEWC010003116.1:0-31499 GCA_038996855.1 Solanum aculeatissimum | reverse complement strand
CCGCCTCGGTTTTCTTAGGATCAACCTTGATGCCATCACCGGACACCACATGACCAAGAAAGGAAACTTCACCCAACTAAAACTCACACTTACTAAATTTAGCATACAATTTATTTTCCCTCAAAGTTTGGAGAGCCAACCTCAAATGAACCATATGTTCCTGTCACTATGAGAGTAAATCAAAATATCATCAATAAACACCACCACAAAACTATCAAGATAAGGATTGAACACCCTATTCATAAGATCCAAAAACACCGCCTGAGCATTAGTCAACTCAAAATATATCACCACAAATTCAAAATGTCTATAACAGGTTCGAAAAGCCATCTTGGGAATATCACACTCCCTCACTATTAATTGATGATAACCCGAACGGAGATCTATTTTGGAGAAAGGAGTAGCTCCTTAAAGTTGATCAAACAAATCATCAATCCTACGCAATGGGTTCCTATTCTTTACGGTCACCTTATTCAATTACCTATAATCAATATACATCCAAAGTTTCCCATCCTTTTTTCTCACAAATTACACCGGAGCACCCCAAGGTGAAATGCTAGGCCTAATATACCCCATTTTCCAACAAGTCCCTCAATTGGTCTTTCAACTCCTTTAACTCCGCCGGAGCCGTATGATATGGGGGAATCAAAATGTGTTGAGTATTCGGGAGAAGGTCTATACCAAAATCCACCTCTCTATCGGGAGGGATACCGAGCAAGTCTTCCGGGAACACATCGGGGAATTCTTTCACTACCGGCACCGATTCAATCCTAGGGGATTCCCTTTCCATATCCCTAACCCGAACTATGTGATAAATACATCCTTTCCCAATCATTCTTCGGGCCTTAAGATAGGAAATAAACCTACCCTTCACTATGGAATTTCCATTCTTCCATTCTAATACCGACTCATTAGGGACTTGAAACTTAACCCGACTAGTTCTACAATCAATAGAGGCATACGACGCATGCAACCAATCCATCCCAAGAATAACATCAAAATCATACATTTCAAGTTCAACAAGATCACCAAGAAACACCTTATGTAAAACCGACACGGGATAACCCCTATACACCTTTCGGGCCACAATAGAGTCACCCACGGGAGTATATACGGAATAAGGCTACCTCAAAGTTTCAGAACACACACCAAATTTAGTAGCCAACAAAGGAGTCACAAAAGATAAATTGGCACCAAGATCAAGTAAAGAATATGCATCAAAATTAAAGAAATTTAACATACCCGTGACGACATTCGGAGCTTCCTCCACTTCTTGGCGGGCATGGAGAGCATAAAACCGATTGTTACTTGGAGCATCACCAACCGGGGCCTTTTGTGGTCCTTGACCATCGGGAGAAATTTGGTCCTTCTTCACACCCTTTGGACAATTTGAGATCTTGTTGTCCAAGCCACCACACCCATAGTAAGCACCCGAGAGCTTCCTACAATCACCCACATGGTGTTTTCCACAATGGTCACAAAGAGGAAACCATGGAGCAACCCCAACCGGTGCCTTAGGAGGAGGCACCTTAGTAACAAGTTTCGCATTTGACCCTTGTCCTTATTGGAAACGGCCAAATCCTCTAACCTTGACGCACGAGAACCTAACATCAATACGGGCCCTCTTCGCGTCATGCACTCTCCTCTCTTTTAACCTTTCTCCCTTAATATTTTTAGCGTAGGTCATGAGTCTTGAGATGCCCATCTCCTTAATTAGCATTGTCATCCGACACTCTTTCACAACCAAATCCGATATACCCAATATGAACTTATGCATCCTTGCACGAGGATCCGAAACAAGTTTAGAAGCATACTTGGAGAGTTTGGTGAACTTCAGGGCATAGTCCCTCACAGTCATGGAGCCTTGACAAAGGTTGATAAATTTGGTCATCTTTTCCTCTCTAAGCTCAAGTGGGAAAACCCGATCAAGAAAGGTCGTCTTAAACGCATCCCAATCCACTTTCACATCCTCTACCCTCTCCATAAGCCATTGTCCATACCAAACTTGAGCAACATCTTTGAGTTGGTAGGCCGCCAACTCTGCATTTTCCTCCGAACTCACTCCTATAATTGACAAGACTTTGGTGAGCTCATCCATAAATTCTTGAGCATCCTCATCGGCCATAGAACCGTAGAACTCTAGAGGATTCATACGAGTGAAGTCCCTCACTCTTGAAGTTGGAGTAGTGATAGGGGCCGGGTAGATGAGCCAAGCTTGGTTGACTAAAACTTGGGCCAACATAGAGACAACATTGCAAAATTTGGTATGGGTCACCTGTTCCTCAACCGGTGCCCGAGGATCCATCTCCTTAACTTCCCAAGCCGGACAGGGAAGGGGAGATCTTCTTGGAAGCATTTTCTGAAAGAACGACAACACAAAAGTTTAGAGACTTAGCAAGATCTCATGGAACGACATAAGGAAAAAACAAAATGAGACAATTCCTAGAACGTCATCATAGCCTCTTGTTCATAGACATGACACACATCACACCATGAACAAGAATCTAATAGATGCGGCATGTTGGACTCTGAGGATCATTACAAACCTAGGGCTCTGATACAATCTTTATCACGACCCGAATAGGGGGCTTAGATGTGACATAGTGAAAGAGGACCTGAAGACCCTTTATCAAGCCATCATCGCATCATTACACACATCATCGGTTCAGAAGCGTGAAAGTTAAACACATAGCACGTAAGTTCTAAGGAATTGGGGACTTGGGACTCAAGCTACGAGGACAATATCAGGGATGGCACAAACATGCATACACTTAGCACCTAGTCATTCACAATACCCATCATTCAAGTCAATATCATAACGATAGAACATGATCATAAACCAAGCTAAAACGCATCGTATTACATAACGAAATATCCAACATACAAGTCAACGTACAAGAGAATAGAGTGGTCCAACAATGCCTCTACATAGATGAGCAGGGCCCGGGCCTCAAAACGTTTAAGGCTCACCCTCAAGAAAATGGAAAGTAAATACATAAATTAAAGTGGTAGATAGATGGTGGCTATTGCCCTTGAACAAGAGGGCTCACCACTAGCAAGTCTTCAATCGGGAGATTTACATTGACTTTCAAAACATACATACTAACGCAAAATGAGACCATTGTTCAAATCATGTTCATGCTTAAGCCATAGGCTATCAAGAGTCATAAAACATTTCATGATTATACCATGTCAATGCAATAAGAGTAGCTCATGTACATAGCTTATCATATCAAGCCTTTGAAACATGTCAATATGGTGCAAGCACCCAATATGCTCAAAGAACCATAACAAGGAGACTATGTGATCACAAGCCTTACATATCTTATCATAACATTCAAAACATGAGTTTCATGAAGAGTTTCATCATAGCAATAACCATGCATATGCCATGAATGAAGATCAAGAACATGGGTAATGGAATTCAAATTAAATTTTGCAATTTGAAATATTATTGATCATAAAACATGTAGAAATTCATAAATAAGGCATAATTCAAGTTACCCATGCTTAATTGAATCATGAAAGGGACATGGAAGTTGGTCAATAAGGGTTTCAACAAACATTCATGAATTCATGTTTAAATAACCTAAAAACTACAGCTCACAATTCCCAACACTAATCTACAACAATAATGAAAGAACCCATAACTTAATTGAAACTAAAAATTGAATTTTAAAGGTTAGGGTTCTTAGGGTCTTCAAGGATGAAAGAGGATCCTTGAATCAAGTCCCACACCCTTAATTTCACCAAAGAATTGCAAGGTGAAACTTGGTCAAGGTTGTCTTCCCCAAATTCTTAAAGCTTTCTTCAATGGAGCCCAAGAGGATTTTAGAATTCCCAAAGTGAATGTAGGAGATTTAAAATAGATGAAAGAGGATTTGGGGATTGATTTAGAGGTTTAAGAGACCTTAGGATACCTAAAAGGAGCTTAGGGGACTATTAAATCATGAAATTACCCTTAATGAAACGAAATTTTGAATTTTAAGAAAAGTCACACGAAGGTGCTACAGTGTCCGTGTACTTGACTCACGGACCGTTCAACTGCCCATAAAACCATACTTAGCCAAATTTTCAATGCGAACTCTTAGAGGACTTTCTGGATCCCTTGATGGGAGGTTTCACGGACCGTGTGGCTTCACACGTACCGTGTACTGGACCGTGGAGCCAAAATTGTCCCAGGAATAAACTCCCAATCCAAGACAAGCTACTTCCTAACTTGACGGGCCACTTCACGGACCGTCTACTGGCTCACGGACCGTGGGGTGGTCCGTGGCCTAAGACTTGTGTCCTGGGTGGTTCCTGGACACCCCTAGCTCACTGGACCTTCACAAGGAACCCCACACAGACCGTGCCAATGTTCACGGTCCGTGACCCTTGCCTTGGCCTCTTTTCAGGGCCTATCCCCAATGTCTTCCAAATTTTAGGCAGTCCCACTATTTAGGCCATAACTTTCTCATCCAAACTCCGAATCGAGTTTAAATAGTTGCGCTGCGGAGCTAACTCAAAGATATTCAATTTTATATATAGCATCTGACTCGCTTCAACCTGCATCAAAAGTTATGCCCATTCAAATTATGTTGTCCAAACGGCCTCTCTAGGCCACCAAATGATCCGTTTTGCGTTCGGCCACTTAAACTCAACCTGTGGCTACCAAAACTCAACCATGACCAGTAGTATATCGTACAAGACTAACCATAAGGAGTTTTCAAAAAAACCTTTGGGTTGTTACATTATGACAAACTTGTGATCACATCATGTCTATGATTATGGCTCTTTTAGCAATATTGGGTGTTTATACCATTATGTTATGATTAAGGATCTACTCTTATGCATGTATTCATGAAAGTATGGTATGAAATATTGTTTGACCTTTTAGCCCAAAAAGTATTATTATGATGTATGTTGGCTTTTAAGCCTAAGTATGCATTGTTATGATTTAAACGACTTGTCCTCCTTTTTGAAAGCACATATATTTAAATGTATTCCCGTGGTATGCTGACTTAGCACCGAATGAGACTGGGGTGGGGTCTCGACCTAAGGGGTCATTAAGTAAAGTTTATAGATTTAATTCCTCTCTTAGAGGGATGGTTATTCCTCTTTTTAGGGATGGTTTATTCCTCTCTTTGAGGAATGGGGACTACCTGGCAAGTAGTCTACTCTTTTCTTCGGTCTAGGGTGAACATCGAGGAGTCCAAGTTGTAGCTCACTTGGTCTTATCTTGTGTTAGTCGAGGTCACATCCCCACTATGGATAAAGTAATTTTTCATTCATGCATCATTGATTTCATGGAATATTGATATATCCTTTCTTATATACTTCTTTCTACATATATGTGTCACAACCCGAGAGTAGGGCCTAGATGTGATATGGCGAAGGAGAACCCAAAAGTCCTCGATCAAGCCATCATAGCATCATCACACACATCATCGGTTCAGAAGTGCATAAACATAGCAAATAACACATAAGTCTAGGGGATTCTGGGGCTTTGGACTCAAGCTATGGGAATGTTGCCGGAAATGGGATAAGCATGAATCACATAGCACATAGCAATTACGTTCTAAGGGGAGGATAAGTATGACCCAAGATATGGGGGAAAGAAGAGTTTGGTACTTTCCACACAAGCACATTCCTAATCCAACTATCACCATAACATAACCGAAAACGAAATTGTAACATAAGGAACCATTACTGAACATAGGTAGTCATATCATTTCAAGTAACACATATCATGACTTACAATAGAGTTCGATATGTTCAACAATGCCTCTACATAAGATGAGATGGGGCCTCGATATATTCCAAGCTATCTCTCAAGTCATAAGATAAAGTAACATAACCTAAATACGGTAGATGAAATTAGGTATTTCCCTTGGAGTATAGGGCTCAAATAGTACTTCAAAGTCTTCACTAGACGTCCAACGGTGAAAGGAAGTCGTCTTCGGTCCCTACATGGTTAGAACATGTAAACAAGAGTATAGGTTAGCACATATAATGCACTAAGTATGCGAGTATGTCATGCAAGTGCACATGATCCTACGATGAGACTAGATGATAAGGGGCACACATAGTACAGAAAGGAATACACATAGCCACGGAATTTATATCATAACAATATGCCATGTCATGTAGTGATGCATGAAGTGCAAACCTATATACATATCATAGCAGGGATGTGACCTCAACTGACAACATGAGAGACCAAGCGAGCTACTACTTTGAATTGGACTACTTACCAGGTAGATCCCAAATCAACCCTTAAACAAGGGGAATACATTACAAGTCAATCCCATCAAGGGAGATAACCCATGGTGGCACATGGTTTGACGGAAAGGAGTGGGACCCTTGGGTATAGCCCACTTACTACTTCAATCCCTCGGTACTAAGTCTCACCCCACGGGAATACATATATATATATATGAGCTTCAAACTAGAGATTTGACCTTTCGTTCAAAACAAAGCATAGTTGGCTATTAGACAAATCATAATTCAAGTCTTTCCATAATTAGGCTCAGAAGCCAACAAGAGTTTCAAAAAGCCATTTTCCAAGACCAATGCAATAGGAGTAGCTCATCTACATATCATATCATATCATGCATCATCATAACATATCATATCATATCATAATAGCGTAAACACCCATAATTGCTCAAGGATCCACAACATAGACTTTATGTGATCAGATTTAGTAAATTCCCATACCATATCATAACATGGGGACCAAGCCCTTATCAAGAGTTTTATCATAACAAAAATTTCATGATCATGAATGCAACGCATGGATGATCAAGAGTAGCATGGGTATGGGATATCATCATTTAAATCATCAATACAAGAAATTCATAACCAAAGCATAGTGAAACCATCAATTTAAGACAAAATCACTATACCCATACTTGAATTGAAGGACTAAGGGGACATGCATTTTGAAACATCATAAAATCAATGGAAATCATCAATAAAGAGCTCAATCCACTTTGAAATCAATAAATTAACACAACCCATACTTTAATTAAAGCAAAATGTTAATAAATTAAAAGACCCAATTTTAATGGAAGTCAAAATTCATCAAAATCATAAAGAGGAGTTTGGGTCTTCATGGTTGAAAGAATAACCATGAATCAATCTCACATACCTTAAATTACTCTAGAAGAATAAGGGAGCATCCCAAGGTGAACCATCCTTCGTTTTTAGAAACAATACGGGAGCATCCCAAGGTGATATACTTGGCCTATTGTAATCCTTCTCTAACAAGTCTTTCAACTGAGCCTTCAACTCCTTTAATTCGGATGGAGCCATATGGAAAGGAGGAATGGAAATAGATTGAGTATCCAGAAGGAGATCTATGCCAAAATCCACTTCTCTATCAGGAGGAATGCCAGGCATATCCTTGGGAAACAAATCGTGAAATTCATTAACCACCAAAACTGATTCTAGCATCGGTGACTCACCCTTCACGTCTCTAACTTACAATATGATAGATGCATCCCTTGCAAATCATTCTCCGAGCTTTGAGGTAGGAAATAAACTGACCCCTAACCATGAAATCACTACCTTTCCATTCTAATATGGGCTCATTAGGGATTTGGAATTAGACTTGCCTATTTCTACAATCAACTGAGGCATATGAGGCATGCAACCAATCCATCCCAAGAATAACATCAAAGTCATACATCTCTAGCGCTACAAGATCACCGGGGAAGACCTTTCAGAACAGAGACAGAACAACCCCAATATACTTTCCATGCGATAATAAACTCACCCATGGGAGTATACACTGACTAAGGTTCCCTCAGAGGTTCAGGACTTAACCCAAATATAACAGCCAACAAAGAAGTCACAAAAGATAAATTTGCACCCTGCTCAAGTAAAGCATAAGCATCAAAATCAAAGACTCTTAACATACCAGCCACGACGTCTGGAGCCTCATCCACTTCCTATCGCGCATGAAGAGCATAGAACCTATTATTTGTGGGAGCTCCACCCACTTGATCTTTCGGCTTCCCTTGACCACCCGGAGCCACTTGATCTTTCTTCATGTTCTTTGGACAGTTAGAAATCTTTTATCCATGCTTCCAAACCCAAGGCAAGCACCCAAAACCTCTCTACACTCACCCAAATGATTCCTCCCATAATGATCGCAACGAGGAGCTCGTGAACTACCCCCATCTTGCACCTTAGGGGGAGGCATCCTTTGGTTAGGAAACTTCATAATTGAACCTTGGCCTTGTTGGAATCAACCAAATCCGCAGCACCCTTAGAGTTAGAGAACCCACCCTCTAACCGGGCCCTCTTGCATTCGTTCACCCTCCCTCCTTGAGCTTTTCACCCTCAATTTATTTGGGATAAGTCTTAAGCCTGGAGATATCCATGTGCCGGATAAGCATGGCAGTACGACATTCTTTCACAACCAAGTCAGAGGCACCAGAGATGAATTTGTGTATCCTTGCACAAGGTCAGCTACTAGCATGGGAGTATACTTGGAGAGCTTTGTGCCCTTGAGGGAATAATCCCTCACAGACATGATACCTTGTCGGAGATTAATCAATTCAGTCATCTTGGCTCTCTATAGTTCAAAAGGGAAGAAACGGTCTAGAAAAGCAGACTTGAATTCCTTCCAATCAACCTTAACATCTTCAATTCTTTCCACCAACTAATGATTGTATCAGACTTGATCTACATACTTCAATTGATATGCAGCTAACTCAGCCTTCTCCTCAAAATTGATACCCATAACAGTCAACACGTTCATGAGCTTATCAATGAACTCTTGGGCATCCTCATCAACTTTTGAACAAAGAATTTCGATGGGTTCATTCAGGTGAAGTTCCTCACCCTAGAAGCTGGAGTTCCACCATTCATGGGATGTGTTGGTCGGGCTTGATTAGCCACCACTTGAGCGAACATAGAAACCATATTCTGATATTCAACGTTAGTCACTTGTTCCTCCACAGGCTCACGAGGGGCTTGTTCCTCATGGAAAGGAGCCTGTCTGGGAAAGGGAGCTCTTCTGAAAGGCATCTTCTGAAAGAGTAACAAGAACACCCCATTTCAGGAAATTTTTCATAACAGCTCATAGCACGAGATAAGGCATAATAAAGTGAGAAAATTCCTAAAATGTTCCCATAGCCTCTTACTCATAGGTATGGCACACATCACACCCATGAATAAGACTCTAATTGATGTAGCATGTTGGACTCCAAGGATCACTTACAAACCTACGACTCTGATACCATCTTTGTCACTACCCGAGAGTAGGGCCTAGATATGACATGGCAAAGGAGAACCCGTAAGTCCTCGATCAATCCATCATAGTATTATCACACATATCATCGGTTCAGAAGCGTGTAAACATAGCAAATAACACATAAGTCTAGGAGATTCTGGGGCTTTGGACTTAAGCTATGGGGATGTTGTCGAGAATGGAATAAGGATAAATCACATAGCACATAGCAATTACGATCTAAGGGGCGGATAAATATGACTCAAGCTATGGGGGAAAGAAAGGTTAGGGACTTACCATACAAGCACATTCCCAATCCAACAATCACAATAACATAAGCAGAAACAAAATCATAACATAAGGAACTATTGTCGAACATAGGTAATCATATCATTTAAAGTAACACATAACATAACGTACAATAGAGTTCGATATGTTCAACAATGCCTCTACATGACATGAGACGAGGCCTCGACATATTCCGGGCTCACCCTCAAGTCATAAGATAAAGTAATATAAACTAAATACTATAGATGAAATTGGGTATTTCCCTTAGAGTATAGGGCTCACCACAAGTAGTACTTCAAATTCTTCACTAGAAGTCCAATGGTGGAAGGAAGTCATCTCCAGTCCCTACATGGTTAGAACATATAAACAAGAGTATAGGTTAGCACATATAATGCACTAAGTATGCGGGTATGCCATGCAAATGCACATGATCCTATGACGAGACTAGATGACAAAGGGTACATATAGTACGGAAATGAATGTCCATAGCCAAGAAATTTATATCATAACAATATGTCATGTCATGTCGTGATGCATGAAGTGCAAACCTATATACATATCATAGCGGGGATATGACATCAACCGATAACATGAGAGACCAAGGGAGCTACTACTTAGAATTAGACTACTTGCCAGGTAAATCCCTAATCAACCCTTAAAAAAAGAGAATATATTACAAGTCGATCCCATCAAGGGAGATAACCCATGGTGGCACATGGTTTGATGGAAAGGAGTGGGACCCTTGGAGATAGCCCACTTACTACTCCAATCCCTCGGTACAAAGTCTCATCCCACAGGAATACATATACATATACGAGCTTCAAAACGGAGATTTGACCTTTCGTTCCAAACAATGCATAGTTGGGTTATTATCCAAATCATAATTCAAGTCTTTCCATAATCAGGCTCAAAAGTTAACAAGAGTTTCCAAAAGCCATTTTCCAAGACCAATGCAATAGGAGTAGCTCATCTACATAACATATCATATCATGCATCATCATAACGTATCATATCATATCATATCATAATGGTGTAAAAACCCATAATTTCTCAAGGAGTCATAAAATAGACTTTATGTGATCACATTTAGTCATTTCCCATAACATATCATAACATGGGGGCCAAGCCCTTATCAAGCGTTTCATCATAACAAACCTTTCATGCTCATGAATGCAATGCATGGATGATCAAGAGTAGCATGGGTATGAGATATTATCATTTAAATCATCAATACAAGAAATTCATATCCAAAGCATAGTTAATCCATCAATTTAAAACAAAATCACTAATACCCATATTTGAATTGAAGGACTAATGGGACATGATTTTGAAACATCATAAAATCAATGATAATAATTAATAAGGGGCTCAATCCACTTTGAAATCAATAAATTAACACAACCTACACTTTAGTTAAAGTAAAATATTCATAAATTAAAAGATCCAATTTCATTGAAAGTCAAAATTTATAAAAATTAAAAAGAGGAGTTTGGGTCTTCATGGTTGAAAGAATAACCATGAATCAATCCCACATACCTTTAATTACTGAAGAAGAATAAGAAGAATCTGAAGAAGAATCCAATTTTCCCAAGTTTCCAAGCTTTCCTTCAATGGAGATTGAGAGAAAATTGAGAGAATAGTTTGGAGAGATTCAAGAGATTGATGAATTAGTGTAATTAGGGTTCAATTTAGGGGTTTTAGGAGAGTTTAGAATGACTAAATGTCTCTAAGATTAGTTAAAATTACAATTACACCATTAATAAAATGGAGAAAATAACTGGGAACTGAAATCACAAAACATCTACATGGACCATGCAACGGTCCATGATCCGTGAACTCGACCGTGTTGATACACTTGGTCACGGCCTTGGCTTGCAAACCTTGGATACTTTCTGGACCACTTCATGGACTGGCTCACAGGTGGTGAGGCATCAACGGAATATGAACTGGTCTTTGGCACCTCACTTGGCTTGGAGTCCTGGCCCAGGGTCCAAGAAACTCTCTGGACCACTCCACGGGTGCCCTTATGAACTGTGAGGCATCACACGGACCGTGAAGTGGTCCATGGAGCCTTGGTTCCGAGCCTTGGTCCATTACCTATCCCACTTTTTAGATCAACCCATGGATGGGCTCACGGGTCATGAACCCCCACAAGGTTCGTGGCCCTTTCGTGTGGCCCTCCCTTAGCAAACTTTTGCCCTCCCTTTCCAGAACGCTTTCGGGCACAGGCAGTCCCACTGTAATGGTCATAACTTCCACATACGAATTTTAATTCAAGTGAAACCAATTGCGTTGTGAAGATAACTTGAAGAGCTTCGTTGTGATAGGTCATAGTCCACACCTTTCATCTCATACCTAGAGAAGTAACCATTCAAAGTCAGTACCCTCCAGAAAATGTCTAGCAAACACAACCAACGCGATTCATTTGGACATGGACACATAAGTAAGACCCATGATGGTCACTAGCCAACCCAAATAGGTTCCAATAGATCTTAATCAACCCCTACGAAGTTAAAAAAATTTTGGGTCGTTACAATGTGCCCTTGTTATCTAACATTGATTTGGAGGATTTCATATGCATTTGTAGGCCCGCATACTTAGTACATTAAAACGTACTAACACATACTCTTTTGCCTACATGATCTAGCCATGTAGGGACCAGAGACTATCATCATCCACCTCTTGATGGCAAGTTGATTGATTCAGAGCTGCCTGCGGTGATTCCTATCATCCAAGGACAAGCTGATACCTATCTACCTATTATAATTATGTTGCCTATTTCTTTACATTGAGGGTGAGCCTGGGAAGTATCTTGGCCCCAGACCTATTCTAGACTAAAGGCATTGTTGGACATCTTGTAGACTCTCGTTAGGATTATGCTATATTATATATTTGAGATTTTATTATTATGTATTGTGCATGGATGATATTATTATGTGATATGAGATGTTATTGAAAGTCCTAAGTCCTTGATACCCCCATAGCTTGAGTCCTCCTTACCCGTACCTTACTTTTATGTATTATGTGCTATGTGAATCCATGTATATCCCTATCATTATGATATCCCCAAGATATGAGGCTTATTTGGGGACTTTTAAGTTCCCATTTGTCGTGTCACTTCTAGGCCCTTCTCTTGGGTCATGACACAAAAGTGATAAGCTTAACGGTGATAAGTGTAAAACTAAGTATGTCTTAGAAGAGAAAGAATCTTTGAAAGCTCTAAATGTGTCTGTGATATTTACCAAAAATAGTTGTACCCTCCAAAATATGTAAGTCTCAAAGGATCCTAAGATTTGTCAACAAGGAGAAAAAATATGTCTACTCCAGAGAAAAATATTTCTATGGCCAAGCTTACTGCTATAACTATAAGAACAAGGGACACTTTGTTTGTGATTGTCCTGAGTTTAAAAATGTATATGTTTAAAAATGTATATGACCTTATAAATAATATACTTAATGACGTAAATATTTCTTGTTCTACCTTTTTAATCGAATCACTTCCTATGTGGATTGTAGATTCAAAAGCCACTGAATATATAGCAACAGAAAGAGATTCCTTTGTAGATTATCGACAAATATCATGAGGATATAAATGAATGAATGGATCAAACTACTCCAAAGAGAAGTTCAAAGAGATTAGTACCTACAAATTTGAAATATGAGGTGGCCGAACTTTGCTCCTACAAGATGTATTATTTGCCTCATCAATTCTCCATAATCAAGTCTCTGTATGAGTGTTGATTAAAATAGATTTTAATTTTTTCTTTCATGAACATGATTTGAATATGCATTTGGGTAGGAAAAAATATGGAATTGGTAATTTTTATGATCGATTTTTTATATTGTATGTTTTTTAAAGTCCCAATAATGGTAATATTAGTTTTTCTTTATTTACATCTTTTGATTATGAGAACGATGTAAATACATGGCATTTGAGGCTCGGACAAATTGGTCAGCAAATAATAAATCACTTAGCCAAAGAAGGTTTGCTCGACACAATAGATAAAGTAGAATTGTCTACTTTGGAATCTTGCCTAGCCAGAAAAACTGCTAGAAAACTATTTGGAGAAGGCAGAAGAGTTGATACTCCATTGCAATTAATTCATTTTGACATTTGTGGTCTAATGAATGTAAGGTTATGTATACTTGATTTCTCACAAATCTGAAGCTTTAAGTTTCTTCACCAAGTTTATGAACATAGTTGAGATTCAATTGGATAGAAAAATAAAAGCTTTAAGAACCGATCGGGGAAGGGAGTATTTGTTTGATGAGTTCAAAAGACTATGTGATGAAAAAGGAATTCAAAGGCAATTAACTACTCCTTATACTCCACAATAAAATGGTTTGTTAGAAATGGTTAGGTTGATGATGGCATAAACAAATTTGCCAATCAACCTATTGGGATGATGCTTTGCTTACTGCTGCATTTATACTTAATCGTGTTGCTTCAAAATTAGTTATGACTTCGCCATATGAATTATGAACTAAACTCAAACTCGACTTAAGTATTTTAAATCTTTGGGATTGTGCTACTTTTATTCATAATACTTCTTTCCAAAATGGAAAATTAGGTCCAAGGGGAAGAAAATGTATCTTCACAAGATACTCTCTAAGGGTTATGTGTTCATAGGTGAAAAAAATAGTGGCACTATAATTGAAATTGAGTCGCGTGATTTACATTCATAGAGAATGATTTTTGTTAGTAGAGAGAGGTAGGTCAAGACTTATCTTTTTATGAAACTACAAACCAGACTATTTTCGCTGCCAAAGATCAAATAGATTGGGGTGGGAGGCATTTTAATAATAATGGATTAGTTCCTATTTTCATAGATACACCACATGCATCAAATCTTAATTATATTGCTGGTTCGAGTGGAAGTAACTTACTAATTGATAAATCAATTTGTCAATCTCAACCTCGACAAATAAGTCATCCACAAATTCCTCATTGTCGATTTGAGATAGAAGGAGAAGGATTTATAGTTACTTCACTTGATGAAGAGCCAATAAATATAAATAAGTATTTTACATAGCCTGCTAAAGAAAAATGGCTAAAAGCAATGGAAGAGGAAATGGAGTCAATGAAATCTGATCAAGTGTGGAAATTAGTTGATCTACCTATAGGACGAAAAGCTATTAGAAATAAATGGGTTCTGAAAATCAAGCATAAGGTAGAAAGTAGTATTGAAAGATTCAATGCTCATCTAGTAGCTAAGGGGTACACACAACAAAAGGGAATTGATTATGAAGAAACTTTTTCACCTGTTGTATGCTTTACTTTAATAAGATTAATTTTGTCTAGAGTGACTACGTTGGCTCGTGAATTATATCAAATGGATGTGAAAATTGCATTTCTCAATGGAGAACTAGAAGAACAAATCTATACGGAACAACATATAGTTTTTGTGAAAAAAGACCAAGAAAATAAAGTATGTCGACTTCAAAGGTTTATTTACGGCCTTAAACAATCTTCTAGACGATGGTACTTACATTTTCAAAATGAGATTATATCATATGGATTTGTTATGATTCATTAAGACCATTGTATGTATATCAAAAGATCCAAAGATAAATTTGTAATTTTATCATTATATGTAGATGACATACTAATAGTTGCAAGTGACATTAATCTTATAAAAAAAATAAAAGAGTGGCTATTGTCTACTTTTGAGATGAAAGATATGGGTGAAGCAGCATATATTCTTGAAATTAAGATTTCAAGATATCATTCAAAGAGATTGTTATCTCTCATATATTAAGAAAGTTCTTAAACATTTTAATATGCAAGATTGTAAACTCATAAACACTCAAGTTTCTAGTGAAGCTTTGAATCTAATGATGTGTCCTAAGACTCCATAAGAAAAGAAACAAATGAGAAAATTTTCTTATTCTAATGCAATTGGAAGCATCATGTATGCTAAGGTATGTATTATGCCCAATATTTATTATTTTGTAAGGTTAGTTAGTAGATATCAATCTGATCTAGGACCGTAACACTGCAAAGAAGTTAAAAATATATTGGGATATCTTAAAGGCACAATCAATTATTGTTTATACTATCAAGAAAAGGATCTACAACTTAAGGCTACACAGATGCTAATTGGGGAGGAGATTTAGAAGAGAGAAAATCCATATAAAAATTCCCCAATGCTATCTCTAAAGAAAAAGCCATACTAGCTTTTACCAGGATTACCTTTGCTAGCTCCATCAATATTACATTTAACCTAGCCTGGCTGAGGGGCCTTCCAGGTAACAAAGATTGCTTATAGGTTTGGTTTATACCTCTGGAACATATCAAAGCATTTTGTCCAGTCCATAGGTAATTCTTTCCATTGTGGTAAAATACACTCTAATTAGAAGTTGAATAGCTTTTAAACAGTTATATTGTAGCTGCCAATAAGATGTCCCTCAACCATGCCTTATGCCATTTCTTCTTTCCATAACTCCTAGATGATGATTGCTAGAATTTCTTTCATTATTCCTTTGACCCTTAGTTTGTCAATATGGCTCCACCAGTCCCCTATTTTAGAGAAAAGGTTCCCACCTTTTACCTTAAAATCTTCACATGAAATAAACTACCTCCGTAGCCTTTGGGCTATGAGAGCTGTTAGGAATAAATGACTCAGGTTTCCTTCAACTCCAACATCACAACATTCACATTTAGACACAATGGAAATTCCCATATTTTTCAGAACATTATCAGTTAGGATTCTCCTTTTGAAAACCCTCCATAAGAATAAAGCAATCTTATATGACAAACCTTTTACCCAAATATGCTTTGTCCAATCCACAATCTTCCTTTTATGTCTTAGAAATTCATAGGTGAATTTGATTGTAAAGATTCCCTCAGTATTTTCCAACCACCAAGCTTTATCATTGATTGTTGTATCACCAGGTTTAATGTCAGTTATAATATATTCAGCCATATGTTCTGAGAGTCTCTCCTTCAGTAATGCTTCATTCCATGAACAATCTCTAATGAAGTTATTGACTTCAATTCCCTCCTTTTGTGTTGACTCACCTTCTAGGAAGTACAAAGCACCACATCCAGTCCAGTTGTCAAAATAGAAACTAGAATTTTCATCTTTTACCTGCCACCAGATGAAGGGTTGTATCTCCTCCCTAATTAAAATGTGTTTTACATACTTGAGATGCTCCTCTATTAAGTACAAAGTTGGGATGTATCTTTTTGTAATATTTATTCCCCATAAAATTACACCAAAGAGACCCTATGAATGTTCTGAAATTCTACCAAAGCTTAGCAATAAGTGCCTTGTTAATATCAAACAGAGACTTGAAGCCCAAACTTCCCTCTTCAAATGGTAAGTACATGTCCTCCCATGTTGACTAGTGTCTTTTTCTTTCAGATCTTGAGCTACCTCAGAAAAACCTTGCAAATATCTAGTACATAGATTTGATAACACCCTTTGGAGGATTCATGGTTGATAGCAGATGAATGGGATAGATTGTAACACATGTTTTATCAGAATAATCTTTCCCCCATAAGTTAGGAATCTATTTTTCTAGGAGAGCACCCTTCTATATATTTTCCTGACAATATCCTTAAAATAGGCTTTTTTTCTTCTTCCATAGAAAAGTGGGCATCCAAGGTAGGTGAAGGGAAAATTGCCTTGTATGATTCCAGTCAAATTTCTCAATCTGATGGTATATATCAACGGAGTTTTCTCATGTAGGTAGAAAAAACTCTTTGATTTATTTATCAATTACCTAAATACTTCTTCATAGCTTCTCAATACTCTCATCATCTTTATAATGAAGCTCCTTTCTCCCAAACAAAGCAGGATGGTATCATCAACATAGGATAGGTGGTTGATTTCAGGACTCTACTTAGGCATACCATATCCTTTGAATTTCTTTATCCATATGACGACTGTTCAGGCCTCTATAAAGGACTTCAACCACAATTATAGGCAGGGTTGGGGATAGAGGGTCCCCCTATTTTAGACCTCTAGAGGATTGGAAAAGGCCAAAGGATTGCCCATTAACTAGGACTGAGTACCAGTTATTCAAAATAAGCCTCCACACCATATCGATGATGGTTTTAGAGAAACAAAAACTTCTATGTACCTTTGTTAAAAAAATGCCCATGGAACTCTATCATAAGCCTTGGTTATGCCTAGCTTAATTACAACATTGACCATCTTGTTCCTTCTATTGTTGTCTCTGATAATTTCCTGAGCCAGCAAAACATTTTCAACAATATTTCTACCCTTTACAAAGCCTGATTGATTTTGGGAAATGATTTTGGGCAACACCATAACCAACCTGTCATGTAAAACCCTTGAGATAATCTTGTTGATAAAATAGCTTAGGCTAATTGGACTCAAATCTAAAAATATTTTGCATAGCTCTTTTTTATGAATTAATACTAAATTGGTATGAGTGATATACCTAGGTAGTTCATGCCCACAGAAAAACGCTTTCACTACCTTAACCAGATCCTCAGCAATAATTCCCCAACACTTATGAAAGAAAGTTCTTGTAAAACTATCTGGGCTAGCTACACTATCTCCATTGAGTTCAAAAACTACTTTGCGCACTTCCTCCTTTTCTGGTATTCTTCCTAAGAGTTTATTATCACTCTCAGAGATCACTTTAGGGATATGCTCTAGCATGGTCCAATCCTGGGTACTATTCTCCTCCTTAAATTGATCCTTAAAAATTCCACTACTTTTAGCCCAATTTATGCCTGATTATTAATAGTCACATCCTGCTCATCAGTAACTTCATTTAAGTGTAACTTTTTCCTTCTTCACTGTACATATGAATTGAAAATTTTTGTGTTCCTGTCACCATGGATAAACTACCTCATTCCAGACTTTGGTCTCCAAAAATCCTCTTCCAGTTTTAGATTCCTCTTCAGGTCTGCCTCAATCTGATGCAATTGGGCCCAATTTTTTGGCGTTGTATCCAACTCAAATTGAGTTTCTTTGACTTTTATGATTTTCTCCTAAGTGGTCTTTTTGATAAAAACATTACCAAATTCAGCTTTGCTGCAGTCCCTTAAGCCCCTTTTCACCTTCTTAAGTTTAGCATGAAGTTCTAGGAAAGGGTCCTCTATAAAATCTGCACTCCAACACCTTACCCTCTGAACTTTGTACACTAGGTATTCACAATCATTGCTCATTTTTTCCACACATTTGTATCAATCTCACTTCCTTTTTCACGCGCCCCGTTCACTCACCCCATCATTCTACTTTACCATCTTCACCTTTTCTCCTTTGTATGCATATTACACTTTGGCTTACTGTATTACAGACTGGACTACCTTCTGCAGCCATCAGCAACTTGTAACTCTGTTCATATTCTTTACAAAAAAGTTACAACTATTCATCACATGGCTATCTTTTTACAACTTTTAAATTTAATTTTTCACTTTTCTTCATTATTTTTAATAATTCATTTTTTTACATTTCCCGTTTCACTAAAGGTTGCAACTATTGGTGCCAATTTGCAACAGTAAGAAGATAAAATATTTATTGGCTTTTGATATATGTACATCATTTCCTCTTTTTTATGTTTATTTTTTATTATGGTATTTTCTTTGTTAATTGTTGATTTCATCCTATTAGGCTTGTTACTAGGTATTCTGGGCTATGGACTTGCTTACCTCCTGATGGAATTTAGAATGTGCCATCATGACTAGAGTTTTTGAGTCATGAAAAGCTAGTATCAGAGCCAAGGTTCAATAGTGTCATTGGTACAAGGCTAATGTCTAGTAGAGTTCTATGGATCGAAGTGAAGACGTTTATACCCTAACTTTAAGAGGCTATAGGGAATCTTTAGGAAAATTCTCTACTTTGATTCACTATCATGCATTTGTTGTCTTATTCAATTCCTAGAATCTTACTTATTTCACTCTTATATAACATCGCTCATACGTGCAGTTCAGTAGTTAAGGGTGATGTTCCTAGATAAGAAGATAGAGGCACAGGTAGAGATAGAGGTCGACCTTAAGATCAAGATTGAGCTACCATGCCATCTTAAGATCAGGTTAGAGATATAACATCTAACCTAGTTGTAAAGCCAAAACCAACTCTTATTTCTCCAAAACTGTCGGGGTAGGGACCAATCCATCCACCACCTGGGTGAGACATTTCCTGAAGGTTATGAGTGGCTATCACTTAGTTACTGGCCATACTAAAGGGCATACAGTAGGTCCTAGCTCTAGCTATGCCAGCATCAAAAGTTCAGTTGACAATTGTGACTCCCCTGGCTGAGGTGCCACAAGCACCTATCACTTTCCAGCTAACTCATTCATTGGTAGTTATTTTATTAGAGGAGTAGAAAATACTCAAAGTGTTATTGACATTGACACTTTTAAGGTTTTCTAAAGTTGTAGGGGAGGATGCACATGAGCTTTTTATGACTTGTGAAAAAAGGTTGTATACTTTTGGGTTGGTAGTCTAGAGGAGAAAATTTTATCACGTATCAACTTGACGGACATGCCAAGAAGTAGTGGTATTTTTATATGGAGTATAGACTAGATGAGTCACCTCTTGTGTCTTAGACTGAGGTTTTAGAGGCATTTTAGCCATGATCATACCAAGAAGCATCAAGGATTGATTTTGAGATTAGTTTGCTAAGTTGGAGCAGGGCTCTATTATCGTATCGAAGTACGGGTCTAGATTCCATGAGCTCTCTAGGCATTCTACCATGATTTTATTTACAAAACAAGATAAAGTTCATTCTTTTGTCTATGGTTTGAGGTTGCAGTAGTGGATTGAGACTGATTCTATGGCTTCAGTGTGGAAAATCTTTCTTAGATGTTGTTAATCACACCCATACTATAGAAGAGCTTCATCGTAGGGCCGAAGAAGGTAGTAATAAAAGGGCTCATCATAAAGGAAATTAGAGTGACTCCTTATCTAGGGGCAAAGACTCTTATAGTAGACCTTACCAACACTACTAGCACCATGTTCATTCTAACAGGCCTTTTTAGACAACACTCTAGACTGCATAAGGTGAATAATCTAGTCAAGGTAGTTTTGGTATTTTTTAGAGTTTAAGAGAATCACAATCGAGTTCTTTAGGGTGTAGTGGTTATTATTCTACAGGATATTCTTCTCAGGGTTTTTTTTATTATAGAAAGCTGGACTACTGGTCCAGAGAGTATCCTTGGCATAAGATGATTGTGCCTACTCTATAGGCAGCTTAACTATTGTCAATAGTAGCACCTTTGATTAGAAGTGGTGTCTAGGGTCAGGATCATATGAGTGGTCACTAAGGGCTTGAGAAGGACATAGAATAGGTAGGTCAAATGGTAGATTAGATGCTCAATTCAAAGGTGGACAAGGCTACTTTGATGCATCTCTAGTGATGTTGGAGGCTGAGGCATCATTTGTTGTCATCACAGGTAATATTCTTATATGCCATCAGCCTACCTCAGCTTTATTTAATTTGAGTTCTATATATTTATATATTTTTATTTAGTATGTTTTCTAGTTAGGTTTCTTGAGGTTCTACTAGTATCATTGAATAGTTCAACTTGTGTGGCTGAGTCTATACTAGTGGATCAGGTTTATAAATCATTCTAGGTGACAATCCAAGGGTGTGAGCCTTACGTACCTTATTATGTTAGATATGTTTGATTTTAATGTTATTTTATACATGGGATAGTTATCCCCCTACCATATGGTCTTGGATTGCTATGTTAAGATCATCACCTTAGCCATTCCCAATATCCCTTTCATCGTGTGGTAGGGTTCTTTTAGCACATGTTGATTAGTACATAAGCTTAGAGATTAGTATCTAGTAGGTGTTTGGCTTATTTAGCATATGTTCAAAAATGTTAGTATAAAAGGCCCTTCAGTTGATTCCATTCCTATTGTGTGTGAGTTTGCAAATATCTTCCCTACTGATCTACTTGGCCTTTCCTCTAAGCATGATACTAATTTTACTATTAACCTTGAGCCAAGAACTTATCTTATCTCTATTCCGCCCAATCGTATGGCCCTTACAATGCTTAAAGAGCTTAGTGTTAAACTTCTAAATCTCTTAAGTAAGAAATTCATTAGACCCAATAATATTTTGCCATGAGGTGATCCTATTCTATTCATGAAGGGAGAGGATGGGTCTTTAAGTATATGTATTAATTATAGGCAGTTGAACAAGGTGAAAAAGAAGAATAGGTATCCTATACCCTATTGATGATTTGTTTGACCAACTTTAAAGTTTCATGGTGTTTCCAAAGATTGATTTGACATTGGGTTATCATCCACTAAGTATTAGGGTGGGGGACATCCGTAAGTCAACTTTTAGGGCTCGTTACAACCATTATAACTTCCTGCTAATGTCGTTTGGATTGATCAATGCCCCAATACCATTCATAAACTTAATGATGTGAGTATTTAGGACTTATATAGACTCATTTTTCATTGTATTCATTAATGACATTTTTTTATACTTATAGAGCAGTAGAGAGTACAAGCAATATGTGAGAATATTGCTCTATCCTTTGAGAGATCAGTGACTTTATGCTAATTTCTTAAAGTGAGAGTTCTATCTTGAGTCCGTAGCATTCTTGAGGCACGTGGTGTCCAAGAATGTCATTATGGTTGACTCGGGGAGGCTTGAGGCTATTCATGATTAGGCTAAGCCTACTTCTATTACTAAGTTTGAAGCTTCATTAGATTTTTTGGATATTACAAAAGTTTTATTAAGGGATACTCTTCAATTGTAGTGTCTTTGACCTAGTCGACTTATCTTGATATTCCATTTGAGTGGACATATCATTATGAGCTTTTTGAAGCTCATGGAGTTACTTACTACCGCTCCTATTCTGACTCTTCTAGTTAAGGGAAAGGGCTTCATAGTGTATTGTACTGTATCTAGCATTAGTTTGGGTTGTGTATTACTGCAATAAAATTGGGTGATTTCTTAAGCATCAAAGAAACTTAAGGTACACAATACAACTACCTCACTCATGATTTAAAGTTAGCGGTAGTAGTCTTCGTATTTAAGATTTAGATACATTACCAACATGGGGTCTAGTGTGAGATATATACAGATCATAAGAGTTTGTACTACAGTATAAACTTGAGAGGCCTTAATTTAAGGTATCGTATATTGATCGATCTCTTAAAAGATTATGATCTTCATATTTTATACTATCCAAGCAAAGGAAAATGTGGTAGTAGAAGCCTTAAGCATAAAGGTGGTGAATATGTGTATACTAGACTTTCTTATAGTTTTGGAGTGAGCTTAGCCAATAGGATAGTTCACCTTGATATTTTAGATTCTAGGAGGATATTAGCCTATGTTGGAGTTCAGTAGTCATTGTTAAATAAGATATTTGATTAGTAGTTTGAGGATGATACCCCAACAACTATTCGAGATCGAGTGTCACAAGGTGATGTCAGGCAATCCACCTTGGATACAGAGGTCTATCTTTATGTTCCTAGAGTTGGAGACTTAATATAGTTAATTACTTACAAAGGCTTATTATTCTAGATGATCTATTTATCTAGGCACAATGAAAATGTATCATGATTTAAGGCATGCTAGTGGAGTGGTATGAGGAGAGATATAATGGACTATGTGTCTTGTTGCTTACCTTGTCGATAGATGAAGGTCGACCATTTGAGGCTTCACGGTGAGTTTCATAGATTTCTCATCTCGAAGTGCAAATAGGAGCGCATTACTATGGATTTCATTATAGAGTTTCCTCAAACTTCTAGAGGTGTTGATAACATTTGGGTCATCATGGATTGATTGATCAAGTTAATACACTTTTGTCCCATCTAGTCTTTTTTCAGTGCTGAGTCATTAACTTGTGTCTATATTCGGGACGTAGTTCATCTTCATGGGTTGCCTATGTCTATTAGCTCATATAGGAGCTCTTAGTTCACTTCTAGAATCTAGAGGACTTGCTAGGAGGAGTTGAGTACCTGAGTTGACCTTACCATAACATTTCACCCATAGATTGATGGATAGTTAGAGTGTACTATTTAGGTTTTAGAGGATGTGTTACAGGCATGTGTGTTGTACTTTGGAGGATAGTGGTATGAGTTCTTATCCTTAGCAGGGTTTGCATAAACTAACAACTACTATTGAGTATTTAGATGGCTCCATTCAAGGCCTTTATATGGTAGGTATTGTAACTTTTTGGTTGGTTAGTCTAAGGCTTTGAGCCTAGGCCACGTGGAATTGATTATCTTTGGGAGGCTTTTGATATAGTTTGGGTGATTTGAAATGGGCTTAGATCAACATAAAATAGGCATAAGAGTTATGTTGATCACAGACATTTGCTTTTGAGATTCAAAGTTGGTGTTCTAGTATTTCTTTGAGTATTTCCTACAAAGGGCATGATGAGGTTTGGGATGAGGAACAAGCTTAGCCCTAGGTATATAGGGCCATTTGAGATTCTCCAAACTGTTGGTGATGTTGTTTATGAATTGACCTTACCACCTATATTTTCAATTATTTATCCAATTTTTCATGTTTCTATGCTTTGCTAGTACGTTCCTGACGAGCCCCATATGCTTCGATATGACTCAATTTAGTTGGATGATTGTTTGACCTTTATAGAGGAGTCAATTATTTTTCTTGAAATGTGAGGTAGTTACATCCAAGAGTCATTCTTATTGTTAAGTATCAATAAAGGCTTCGTCCAATATAAGAGGCTACCTGGGAGACTAAGCATGAGATGTGATTCTAATATCTCACCTACTCGAGACTTGAGGTACTTCTTCACTATTTACATTTGATAATGAAAGTCCTTTTAGTAGAGTATGTTGTAATGACCCGCTAGGTCATTTTTTTTTAGTGTTTTTATGTTTAGAGATTTTCTATAATGATCCTAAGTCATGTATGACTTCTTGGGACTAACCATTCGATCACCTAGACATTCATTTGATTTTTATGCAAGTTTCTGTGTTTAGATCTTTTGAAGTTTAAATAGTTAACTTTGGTGAAATTTTTAGTTAAGTGGCCTTAGAATGCAATTTCAATGGTTCATTTAGCTCTCAAAAACTAAGTTTTCTCTAGAGGGATATTTGGCTTGGATCCTTAGGCTTTTGGACTCATTTCGAGCAACATTATGTCTTATAGCTAAAATAGAACCTTTAGTGTGGGATCCACTTTTTGTTGAGACAACCCCTATTTAAAGTTTTGATATCTCCATTGAGTCTAAAATATCAAATTTGGTTTGGTAGCATAATGCATTTGTGTGCACTAGGTCTGGAATGAATTTTGAGCCATCGTCAAGGCATTTTGCCACTTCAAGTTTCCTGAGCCTTAAGGCATATCACAGAGGTCTAAGAAGTTGACCATCATGCTGACGAGCTTGGATCCACTTTTTAGAGAGATGGCGATACTAACCTTTACATTTGCAAATGGGTTCATATGTTCGTGGAGTGTTGGGCCACTAACCCTTGCTTTTATGGAATAAGATTCTGTATTTTCAAAGAAAGGTCCATATTCACCAGCCCTAGTTGACTATTGCGATTGTGGCCCTGCGGTCTTCATTCACAGAGGTCATTTAACTAGCATATAATTGTGATCATCCAGTCTTTCAACTCATAATTCAATTTTGAGAACTTCATATATTAAACTAAGGAGATCCATTTTACATGACTTCAGTTGCTATTTCTTTGAATTGTTGAGGCGTCAAGTTAGGGTTATTGGGATTGTGTTGAGGGATCATTTTAGAGGTAAATTCTTATCCCCAATACCTCTCTCTCTCTTTAATGTTAGTTTTGTCTCTCCTATTGCATGATCTATTTCGGAGAATTAATCTCGAATTGCGCCTATTTTCAGGGCACAAGCTCCTTTTTCTGATTAGGACTTGCTGACAAAATCAATTTTGTGATTCCTTATGTGGGTCCCACAAAGCCGTTTTATCTCATTTTGGACCCATCTTCAATTATTGTGAAACTAGTTAATATGTCTGGGCTTTGCGCGGTAATTGATATCAACATAATAAATTAATGATAGAAATATCTTAGGTAAATATAATCAGCATAATATGGATAAAATTTTATTACATGTAAATAAAAAATTAATTCTATTAAAAAAATAAACATAAGTAAAAAATAAAGTATATGACGCCAAAATCTAGTTAGCACCCACATTTCAGGTTAATGATATATGCCTTTCACCTCTAAATATAAGGACATATTAAGGACAGATTACTTGAACATTCTTGAACTATACGTTTCTTAGAACTTTATTTTTAAAATCATCCAAGAAGACTCATAAAAGTTCTTTTTTTCTATCTATTTACTATCGGTCCAAAAAATAGAGTTTTGAATATATTTCACAAGCCCACAAAAAGCAACATGTATTTATCCCTCCTTTTCTGAAATTCATATTTTTCACTATAGAAGCGATTCTCCAATCCCTAAAAATATTAAACAAAGAAATAAAATATGATTCAACGTCTGCAAGAATTAATAGAATTGTAATCTGATATATAATTTGTCTAAATGAATTCTACATGTAAGTTTTCTTTATTTATGCCATATAGAAATTGTATTGAAGTAATTTCAAAAGGAAAAAATGTTAATCTACTTAAACAACCAAATATAGGATACTTCTCTATGATCTTATTGTACATTTTGACTACGCTGGAACAAAAATAATAATGATACAATTGATCATTCTCTAGTTGAAACTATATAATTTGCAATAATATTAATTACATTTTTATTAACTCGTTTAACCAGATAACTGTAAATAAATAAATTATTAGATCTGTATGACTATATCACCTTCCCAAGCTTTCATAAACAATATCCAATTGGAGGTCCAATAACAACATCTAGGTAACGAAATTCAATGCATCATAGTAGACAAAACTAAAATAAAGAGAAAAATGTAAAAGCCAAAAGACACGCAGATACACACGCATATGTAGTATTGGGTAAATTACTATAAAAGGTAAAACTTAAATAAATCAACTTTCTCGATAAATTAATGATTCTGCCATCCATTATTATAAATATGAAAAATTAGTAAAAAAAAATTCATTCTTGTTAGTCTAAAAATTATCTTTCTTTAAAATCAATCAAAAGTTCAATAAAAAGTTTCTTGGTTCAACAAAACCTTGAATAGAGTTTCCATGACTGTTGAGCATTTAAGAGGATTCTCCGACGTTGATTTGGATAGTAATAGCTCTTTGTAGACTGATGCAGCAAATTTGGGCCTGATAGAGTAAAGCTTTAGCTTGATGTTAACTTGATACTTATTAGACTTCCATTTGTAATCTTTCTGTGTTATGACCCTGGTGTTATTCGGTTGTGAAGTCGGGCCTTGTTGGACTATTTGGGATTTGGCTTAGATTTGAGCTAGGTGTGAGTCATTACTGACTTTATCATTAGGATTTGATCCATATAACCCCTTATGATAGAGAATGATATGAGATTCGTTCCTGACTATCCTTATAGTAACGATTCGAGTTTCAAGCATATTATCTTTAGTTGTAGTCCAAGTTTCGACCATATTACTTTCAGTTGGGTGTGAAACCTGGCAACATAGTTATATTAGGTTTCTTTGGGGTGTCTTACCTGTGGTTCAAGTTCTGGGTTTTGTTCTTCCCTATTTCAAAATACACTTGCTCTTATTAAGAAATAGTTATAGCTCTTTGTGTACTCATTGCCTTATGGGGTTCCATTTGGGCTATTTTTATTTCAATTGTGCATGAGTATGTTTTTTGGGATTATGAGGATCCAGTTAGGTTATAGTTAGTTGCTTTACTTTACCATTTTATTCCTGGTAGATTATCGAGGTGCATAGTTAGACTCTTTGCTATTGTACCATTTATCTAATTCTTAGCTGCTGTTTAATTCCTCCCTTTGTATTAAGTATTTACTTTCTAAGCATAGTGGTCCTATGATTCCTACTAGGTATCGATTATTTTAGTACTCATAGTACACTCTTTGTTATTTTTTTATGTAGATCTGAGTGCTAGCCGACACTGTTGATTCTATAAAGTAGTGAGGACTTTCAGAGATAGAGGGTGAGTTGGTGGCGTTTTAGTTTAACTCATATCTATTGTGGATAGTCGTTTGTATTCGAGATAAGTATGTACTTATTTATATTTTGAAACTTGTACTTTCTTTAGTAGTTCTGTACCATCGTGCACCAGGTCATGGTGTTGGATTATGTATTATTGGAATATTTATGTCATTTCCTATTTTTCATTGTTTATTCTTGATTTTGTTGTTATCTTTCATTGATTCTTGATTTTTGCCCACCAGGCCTATTACTAGTCATTTTAGGCTATCAGTTGGCTTACCTATCAGTGGGATTTGGTAGGTTCCATCATGACTCTAGTTTATGGGTCATGACAACATGATTATCATTCCAAGCATAGGCTTTTACATCTTTTAATTGACTAACCAAAATTTTACTTCCGTGAGAAGCAGAATGACTGTGAAATCTTCGTATTCCTTAAACAATAAATGTAAACTCCATAACAAAGTATCCACAATAATTTGGCCGTATCAAGACGACATTATATCTATAACTAAAATGTCCACTTTCGTGGTAGCTATATACGCCATGTAACACTTTCTATTTATAAATTTTGGTGATTCTTTATATGTGTGTATGCTCTGTGTCAAAATATTTTGATATAGTTGAACCCATTAATTTTATGTTACATACATATGTGCATTAAATATTACTAATTAACCATCACTTAAAAATTTTGCATGTAAAAAAGGGATAGAAAATAAAAATAGAGAACTGATATATTTAAATCATATTTATTGCCAATGCCATTGTGCATAATTTCTGAAGATCCAACTAAAAAATAAGATAACAAAAGGATCATTAGATTTTAATAAAAAAATCATTAGCATGATTATGTTATATAATGAGAAGTGCAATCAATTAAGTAGAAACAAAAAGAGGATTTTACTTGTTTTTCTAATTAAGACAACGACAACAAGTTAGGGTCCTCATGCACAAATGCATTATTATCAATCACAATTGTATCTAAAAATTGATACCGCAATAGAGATTATCTAGTTCTTTTACCTTTCTTTTTCAATGATTCCAATGATGATCCTTACTCTCCATTGAAGTAGAAGATGTGTTCATCTTTCCAATACCATTTGCCAAAGCAGATATATAGGTAATGGTCGCATTGGAATGATGACTTTCAAAGAAGTGCCAAGGTGAATGGAGGAATTCCAAAGTTGCACTATTGTTAGTAATGTGCCATAATAAGTCAGTCCATAAGAATCTCTTGGGATATCTTGACAAAAAATGGACTTATCGACTAAACCTATTAGGGCTATAAGACTCCCTAATAAAATTTAATCAGGCCTAAGGGTGACATATCTCAAACCAAGGCTTATAATAAATTTTCTCCATGAATTTGAAAGTTGGCAATCATCAATAAGGTGTAGATCCTTGCCTTGTAGCAATGCAAAATGATAGAGGTGATGGACATTATTTTGTTGAAATGACTTTTGGGCCTCAACAAAATTATAACATTTGACCATCTTCTTGCCAGAAATCTTGAAAAGGGTATGGTTCGATATGAGTTATTGGTGCGATGATAGGTCCCAAAATACTCCCCTAGCCGTCCATATACATAGAGTATTGGGAAAATTATATTTTTTCATACTTAAATTGGAAGAAGTAGAGATTTCTCTCAAGCCATGATATATGCTTGCCAGAATCAGAACTATCAAGGAGAATTTCTCTCCATGAGCAATTAAGCTCGCAATTTTCAAGACACTACCCTACACTTAGTCGACTTTCTTGTCTGGAAGCACAACTTTTAAAGATAACAAGTGAGGAAGCCTACCAAATTTGTCTCATCTCTAAATAACTCCTTCATGTCTAGCTATATAAAGGAGGCATTCTCGTCATCGATCCGAGGTAGAAAGTTCATGCTAATATGTCCAGACGAATTATAGTTCAACCTTGACTTTGTGTCTCATCCATTTGACATCATTTGAGGTGGCTCAACATATTTATTCGACCCTTTGAATCAAACCTTCGCCTAATTATGGATGGAGGTCATCTTTCGCTAATTTATAATAAGCCAAAAACAAATCTAAACAACTTTTGGGGAGTAACAATTTCCCCCGAGTATTCATATGTGTCATTTCCTTCACTGAAACAATAACTTTATCATAAAAAAGACCCTTGCAGGAGAAGACCTCAAATTGCATGTAAGCCTCACAGTGATATGGACATTTCTCCAACGAAAGTGGAAATACTATATGTAGATGAATACCAAAGTTCACAAGAAGCATGGAGTATGTTGTCGTCATAGTCATACATGAAAAAAGAAGTAGATATGATATCATAAGCCTTGACACACTTGAAAATCTCCTTGTAGGAGGGAAACACATCCTCTAGCCATTTACAATAGCAAGATGTGTAGCAGACATTGTCAAAGCTAGAAGACGGAACACTTTAATTGTTGAAACATCACTCAAGATGAGAACATTTGGCAGGTGTGACTTTCTAATGAGTTACATATTTTAGCGGAGAAATATTCATATTAATAGCCTTGTCCGAGAAGTTTCCCATGACGTCCTTGATATCTATTTGTGACTACTCTTTAAGGTGAAAATATTCATCAAATAATCCACTATTTAGCGAGAAAACACCTCATTGGAGGCAAAATCTCTAAAATGAGAATTTTGGCATTTGAATTTCATTGTTCACTTACTATCTCTAGATAACGATGCAACACATTACAATCATATAAGTGCAACATGTTTCAAGATTAAAGTTGTATAACTGTATCAAAAATCTGCAAAAGGAATTAAAAGGAAAAGGCTAGGTTCGTAAGAGCATGTCTAAAACAAGATTATAACTTCAGATTGTTGTGGTCATTCAAATGCTAATTTCAAAGAAATACCATAACAAATATAGATGCAATATGATTGTTTTTTTGTATATGATGCAGATTTATGGATCACATTTCCAACACTGCAAACCCAGGTAATACTGTCTCTCCTAAATCATGATAGAAGATCTTTTATGAGACTAAATGAAGCCGGTACAATTAGTTGTTTTCAGAATTGACAGTCTGATTTCGAAAAAAAATCTCAACAAATATAGATGTAATCTGATTGTGATTTTCATATATGATGTATATCTATTAATTTTTTTTCCAACTCCATGAATTATTTATTATTTTTTTCTAAGTCGTGATACAATTTATTTTTGGAAAAGACACATAAGTTGGTAGTGTGACACCCTGCCCATTTGGACGTTGGAATTAACTTATACTCTTGGAATATGACTAAGACTTTGTAACATATTAGGAAGGATATTTTATGAATTATTTTAATTTAACAAAGATCATAGATTAAGGGTAGAAGACAAAGAAGTTCCAAAATAAAAGTCAGTGAAATTTATTGTGAATGTTGTTAAGGAATTTTTTGAAATTTTACATTGAATGTATCAGTATTTTTCTCCTAAAATATAAGGAGTTAGAATTACCATGGACTGTAAAATCAAAGGTCTATAAGTCTTGTTTCAAATACATCAAATTGTTTGTTAATACGACTTTAGAATAGAGAGATATGAACATTTTTGCGAGACTACACAAGCAGACACCTCAATGTGCCTCCCCATCCCACTGCTCTAAGTTAGTTGTCCTTTATATACACCATATCCTTTGTTTTTACTAAGAATAGATGAAAATCCATAAAATTAATAAAGTCACTTTCCATATACTCCTTAGATATTTAGATTCTCAACTAGGAAGTTTACTGAAAGTTGCTCTACGTCGCGTGCTTATCATTGTGGTAGAATTTTCTTATCGATTTAGGCTCACTTTTTCATTACTACAAGGAGGCAAAATTTTAAAATCCCAATTTCAAGATTTTTTATTGATTTGAACTTCTTTTAGTGTAATGATCCAAAAAATAAAAAGGGATTTTCTTGATGTCATCCATGACATCATATCATATTTTTCTTGATGTCATCCATGACATCATATTTTTCTTGATGTCATCCATGACATCATTATACCCAAGGTAGGTGTACC
>JBCEWC010003115.1:0-31503 GCA_038996855.1 Solanum aculeatissimum | reverse complement strand
GCGGCAATCTGGGGGTCAATGATATACTACACATGGCAATCTAGAAATAGGAGAATATTCCAGCAAACTAGTGTGCAGCCTGAATATGTAAGCGCTCAAATATGGAAGGAAATTGGTATAAGAGTTGCCATGCTGAAATGCACGAAAAAAGCTCAAAGGTGTCAGAATCTGATTTCAAGGCTTTGTAATTAGATAAGTGTTTATAATTTTGTTTGTCTTTGTTAAGATCTAGTGATCTTGTAGCTGAGATCACTAGAGGCTCTTAAGGTTGTAAATATTTGCTTAGGTATGGTAATACTTCACATTTTATTACCAAAAAAAAAAATTAAAAACCATGATATGTTCAAATATTAGGAAATTTTAACTTTGAATATTTGTTTTATTGTTTTTTGACCTGAAGATGTTATGAAATGATCAAACTACAAGTGCAAAGCAGATTATTTACGTGCTTAAAATCATTTTTTTTGTATTTTGTGTCGAATCAAATTTTGATATATAAAAAAGTAAAGAAATATATTAAAATTTTAAGTTTTTTAAAAAAATAAAATATATGATAATTCATCATAAGTTATTTTTAATTCATGTATTTTTTGTAAATAAAAATATATAATCTATACATAAAAAGTTTTAAAATAAAGTATAAAATCTTTTTATAGAATATTTTTTTCTATAAAGAGCTTCCTGGTCAAATTGATTCAAATGGTCACTGCTCATAGGTATTGCGTAACTTACTAACGTGACATATTATCAGTGGTTGGAATGAAGAGTTGTACTATAAGAAACGGGGCATCTATAATCCAATTTTACTTGTCTTTTTTAACGCTAAATTAAAATAATTAAATTTAATATTTAAAATTTAGATAATTAAAAATTCTATGAAAAAATATTATAAATTATAATTATTCTAGTATTAATATAATAAAAAAATATATATTTTAAAATATTGATCAAAATTGATATAATTTAATTTTAATAAATAAAATAATAACAAGTAAAAATGAATTGAAAGAATATATAAGCAGAGGAAATCCTTCACGTGGCATATTATTAATTGGGTGATCATTATCTGTCTATTTAATTGGAATATAATCATTACATGAAGACATCAATTTCAATGAAGGTGGAGAACTTTCATTACATCCTCTGATTTTTGATGATCAAACTTTATAAAAGGATTGATATTTTAAAATATATTTTTTATTCAATATCATATGAAAGAATTATAATATATGATTTTTTTTTATAATTTTTAAATATTTAATTTTAAAAAAATTTAAGTTAATATAATTTAATTTAATTTTAAATTAGTTAAATTAATTTTCAAAAATTGTAAGATAACAATTAAAAAGGAATAAAAACTCCTTCTGTCCTTCAATTCATTTTAATTATCATATGTTTTAAAAAAACAATTAAAATATAATTTTATTAACTTTTAATTTCAATTTAATACTATTTATTTTTCAAAACATTTATTGAATAAGGATTAAAAAGTAAAGTACTATGTATATATTTAGATTTTCTATTATTATTTTAAATATTTATTTAATATTAAAGATAGTATGAGAAAAAGCAATAAATTTCTCTTAATTTATTAAAATAGGTAAGTACTAAATAATGTGAAACGGAGAAAACATTTTGGAATTACAACCAAAATAGAGAAAACAACTTTCCTTGACTTAATGGGAATATATGTTAAAATTCTAGTCATAAAAAAATGTAAACGGAAAAAGAATTCCATATCTTTCATTTATTGAGAATCTCTCTTTATATCCGTTAGGTGTCGTATCAAATTTATTTTGTTTAGACAAATTTTTTAGTGGTCAAAAATATTTTTTTTTTTTTTAAAAGTAAGTTATTTGGTTAAAATTTTTAGAGGAAATAAATATTTCTTGAAAGTTGCAAAAGTTATTTTTCAAATACTAAAATAACTAATTCCCCAAAAGTAATTCTTAAGAAACACTTTTGAAAAAATATATTAAAAGCATTTTGTTCTAACTTATTTTAAGTGTTATTGAGAGAAAATAATTTTTAATCACTTTTATAGTATTTTGGTATAAGTTCTTATTTTTAAGTTCAAATAGGCTATAAGAAGTACTATTAAAATATGTCAAATACTAACTATCATGCAAAAATATTTTTTAAATTTGTTGGTGAAACACAATTTATTTCTCATAATAGATGTTCCTTTAATTCATAGCTTAAAAGAATCCAGTAGTGAGGGATAACCCGCTATAAAGATGGAGGTAATTTTTGAAAAAAAAAGTTAATTTTAAAATTGACGAATTACATAAAATTATAATGAATGAAAAATAAATAAACATAAAATTGATAATAATTCAATCCAGGTATATTTCATATATATATGGATAAAAGCGAATTGGGTGAAAAATAAATTGACTCATATTTATCCATATTTTCTTTAATAACTAGCATTTCTTTTGAGGATTTAATAATAAAAAAACATTTAGTTTTTTTTTTGGACAAAGAATATAGAATTTTATTTTTCTTTAGTTTTATTATATCTTAAAAGTCATTAAAAAAAATTCATTATGATCTTTGACCTGACAACCCAACAATTCGACCTCATATTACAAAATCATAGGTCAATTTAAAGATTGAATAATCATATGTACTTGCACATAATTTTTTCTCATTTAATTATTGATAATTAACTATATAACGAATGTGGAGGGTGAGAGACAATTCATTCATCCAAACCATAGTTGGTAATGAAAATCCTAATAATTAAGTAATATCATAATTTTAATATATATATATATATAATTAAAGTTCGAGTAACATAACTTACAAAATCATAATAATTTTATTTGTAATCAATCTAATACAGAATATTTTTATATTCAAATCAACCTTCAAAATTTTTATTTGGATGGAATTGTAAGGTGGGGAGACTAGCATATGGCTATAAAATTTTGAGGGAAAAAGTGAAAAGTTTGTTAAAGTAAACCTTTTGCATAAAGTGGAAGAAAAATTTATAACATAGAAGAGCTTCTACATTTTTATAAAGTCAAAGAAAAATTATATTAAAATTAGACCGTAACAACTTTAATTTATGCTATCCAAACTTTATTATAAAACCAAAAAAAAGCACTAAATCTATTTTAGTAACACTTTTAAAAATAAGACTTATTTTATGTTAATTTTATCTTTTCAAGGCTCAAATAGATCCCGAACTCCTTTTTAATCGGTTTAAAATTATGACATGTTTAAATACTTCAAAATTCTTTAACTTTGACTATTTGTTTTATTATTTTTGACATAAAAACGTTATGAAAGGATGAAACTACAAGTGCTAAGGAGCCTATGATACGTGCTTAAAATCTTTTTTTAAAATTAATTTTCTAACGAATTAAATTTTGATATATGAAAAATAAAAGAAAAGTATATCAGTATTTAAATTTTAAGAAAATAGAAAAATATGATAATTCTTTGTAAATTTATTTTTAATTTACGTATGTGTTTTTTGTAAAAAGTAATAATTGATACATAAAAAAAAAAATTAAAAAAAACTTTTTATAGAATTATTTTTTTCTATAATGTATAAAGAGGTCCCACTTCCACAAAACCTAAAAGTTAAGTTTATCAAATTGGTGCAAATGGCCACTGCTCATTAGTTGTGCTTTAGCTTACTAACGTGGCATATTATCAGTGGTTTGGATGAAGAGTTATATGATAAGAAAAATGTGGGCATCTGTAGTGGAATACAGCTCTACTTGGACAACACGAAAAAGGGAATCCTTCATGTGGTATATTTTTAATTGGTTGATTTCTGTCTGTTTTGATTAATTCTTCATTTATTTACCCAAAAAAAAAAAGGATTAAGAAATTAAAAATGAGCAAGATTCATTACTTCGCTGATAAGTATTAGTTTCTCAGGTTGTGTTTGGTACGGGGGAAAAATCGAGGAATATATTTTTTGAAAAATAAATTAATTTTTAATTTATTTTTTTATATTTTATTGGTGAACGAAAAATATTTTTATTATTTAATTAATGAATGAAAATTTTAAATTTAAGCTTTTTTGTGTGTTTGGGTTTGGGGGTGGGGGGTGGGCTGGGGGCACTTGGCGGTGGAGTAAAAAAATAAAATTGTCAAAATTGAAATTTTTTCAAAAATATTTTTTTTGTGTGTGTGTTTGGGTTGGGGGTTGGGGGGGGAGTAAAAAAATGAAAATTTAAATTTTGATTTTTTCCAAAAATAAACTTTTAAATTTTTTCGGGAGAGAGGGGTTTGGCGTTCAAAAATAAATTTTTAATTTTATTTTATTTTATAAAAATAATTCTTTGGATGGATGGTGATTGTGATAGGGATGGAATAAAAAAAATTAATATTATAAGAGAGTTTTGAAAAATATTTTTCAAAATATTTAAGCAAACCAAATATGAGAAAATTAAAAATATTTTTTGAAAAATATTTTCCTCCGTACCAAACACACCTTTGGTCTGGAAATTTGACATAGAGTTTAAGATTCTTTTAAAAAAAATTATGATCTAAATAAATTATAGATATTTATGTTGTTATAAATCATCTCTTTAAGAATAAAATACATATTTTAAAATTAAATTATTACTGACTAAAAAGTAAAGTCATTCATATAAATTGGAACATAGGTAAAAATATTACTCTTTCCATCTCATTTTATATGATATCATTCGACTTGACACAATATTTAAAGAAAAAAAGAAGATTTTTAAAATTTGTGATTTAAAATAATTCTTAGATATTTGTAATTGAGATTCATTTTATCAAAGGTTAAAGAAACATTTTAAAATTAAATTATTTTTTACTACAATAAAGTAACATTATTTTGCGGACAAACTAAAAACAAAAGAATGCCACAAAGGACCTTTTATTTATGCGCTTCAATACATTTTATTTATCATTTTAAGAACATAATTAAAATGCATTTTAATTGAAATACTTTTATTTATGTTTAAATTTAAATTTAATATTATTTGTTTTTTACCACATTTATTAAATAAGAATCAAAAAGTAAAATAATAAATTAATTATATTTAGATTTTCTAAAATAACAATTTGTAACAATTCATCTTGAGATGAGAAGTTCCACATCGATAAAACACAAAAACGATGTTGGGTATATTAGTAAAAGACTGGTGTATATACTGTGAGTCGCCTTTTGGGGTGAGACCAAAGAGACAAATCTGTGATGGGCTAGTCCCAACAGCGGACAATACAATTTTATAAAAATAGCTTCCGGTAACTTTTCAATAAACAAATTACTCCCTCTGTCTAGGACACTTTCTATTTTGCACGGCTATTAAGAAATCATTAATGAATTTTATCATTTTATCCTTTATTTATATCAATATACATTAAATTAAGTTAGAAAAAATCATTGATACACTAATTAAAGGAGGGGGTAAAATGACAAAAAATAATTAATTCTATCCTAATTAATTAAGTGTCCATATAATATGAGATAAATATTTATGAAAAGATACCAATATAATATGGGACACAAGTAGTACTTAATAAGAAATGGTAACATATTCATCACAATCTTAATTAATCCAGAGTAACACATCAATAATAATACACGACTTTGCTCACTCCTGTATTGTTTGGTATTCAATATGAAGTTGAAGAAATAAGAAAATAATTATAATGAACAAAAGGGTGTGTATATTTAATATTAATAAAGTTATGTACTATATATCTGCATCTAATTATCTCATATTGTTAAAAAATAAAGCATACAAAACTAGATAGTTTAATATTTGTTAATCTTGCTATTGGGAATTAAGTATGCACCAGAAGGAAGATATTTTTTTTGCAAATTGCCAACAAATAAAAACATACCCATAAGAAAAAAAAAATCAAATGGCCAACTATAAAGAGAAGAATATAAAAAGGAAGAGGAGATAATATAGTTTTTTGTCATATCATGAATTTTGAGAGAAAGAAAGCTGGAAGCTTAACCCCCTAACTCACACTTCACCCAAAATATTCATATTTCTATCGGTTGAAGTTCAAATTTTATCCATTTAAGATATTATTTATATTCGCTAATATGGACAAGTTACTGATTTAAGATACTTGAAATTTTCTTTTTTGAGAATTGACATAATACTGAAGTAGGTTTAATGAAATGGAGGCTCATATTTTTATGTGTTGTGTGATGAAAATGTATCATCAAAATTTAAAGGTGAGTTTTATAAATTAGTTGACCGATTAACTATATATACTGTATGTGATAGAGTATTGGCCGTTCATGAACTAGCATGTCTAGAAGATGAAAATAGCGAACATGAGTATGTTGAGACAGACGTATGAGCATACTTTAAGAGATAAACTAGGAACGATAATATTCTGGACAAGATGTGAGTGGCCTCCGTGGTGAACAAAATTTAACAAGGATGTTACTCTGATAGTTCAGATACGTGAATAAAAGATACACAAATGCCCCAGCATAATTTGTAAAATCGTATGTAGCTTTCAAAAAGTTTAAGTTGTTTGTCCCAAACTTTTTAGAAAATGAATTCCCAGCTATTTTAACGGTACTTTTTGGTGCATGCCTGGTGTGATTGTGCTCAGGTTATTTGGATTTACATTCTTGATTTAGAGGACATATATATCTCCTTTTTTTTTGTTTTTGATATTCTTGATTAGCTTATTGATATTTTAATCTCTAACTTCGAGGAAGTGACAAAAATAATCGGAGAATTTTCATTGGTGGGTTTCCGCCAATCACTTCAACAGTGCCAAAATGTAGACCTGCTGGAAAATTTGAATTTGGCATATTAATGCTTTCCTTCGTAGTCCTTATTAGCCTGGGCTAGGGACTGACGCTGAGTTACCTTGCAAATTGATAATGCTACAGTACTTCACTTCGAATGACATTTATACATGCCTGTTAAAGAATGACAAAAGTTTTACATTGGTGGTTAATGAGATTAGTGGACCCTTTATAAGGTTTGCTCAATCCTTCTTCCTTTGACCTAACTTTTGGAGCGTGAGTTAGACCCAAGATCTAATTTTACAGTGTACCTAACAAACAAAGACAAAAGCACTTGTCCTTGCAAGCAGGTTACCAAACTTTATCGCTACCTCATAAAGATAGAGAGATTGTTTCCGAAAAACTCTCGTCTCAAAAATAAGCCCTTTTCCATTCAATAGAAAGTTTATAAAATACTTGTGACCAGGCTAAATTTTAAATAGAAAACGTTTAATAGTATTCAAATAATTAATTGGAACAAATTATAACTCTAGTGACTAGAAAAAATATACTGCAAATGTAAGAGATTATCAATATATTAGAAACATATACATAGTACAAACTTATTCAAAAGGTACTTAATATCAGAGATTAGTCAAGTTGGTTCGAAAATTCAGTACTCACAACTCACAAGTTCTGCCTAAGTTGCATGGTTTCAGTGATTGGAGTTTTAAGTGTTTTCAAAGTGGGCATCTGTACCTCTGCTTAGGCACCAAGCAGAGGGAATCCTTTAGGTGGACAATATCTAGTCGAGCATTAATGAATGAAAACAAAATAAAATAAAAACACATGTGAATTGTGAACTTTTCAACAAAGCAGAGATTACAATCTCCAAACGTTTGTACTTGTATCTTGTTATAAAAATAAAAACAAAAATACTTGTACCTGTAAAGTGTAATCTTCATCACCCTTCACTCAATGAAAAGGATCAGACAGTACTTCCTCTGGGGGCGTGCCTACCGTATTCGCATCCAAATTTTCAATTTTCAAATTTCATAATTGATAGTTAAAGGTAAATATTAAATTTTGATTCAGTAATTGGTAAACGAAAATAATGTATTGAAGTTGGAGCATATTGTATTACAGTGTTAATGGGTCGTTTTATTTGTAGACAAGTTATAATGAGATTAGTTATACTGGGACAAGTTATGATGTAATAAGTTATGATAGAATTTGTTATATTGAAAATAATTTTTATTATTTGTTTGGTTTGGCATATTCAGAAACTATTCATGTATAATTTCTAAGAGTAAGATGTTTGTTTACTTATTTAGTTTTTTTTTAAAAAAAAATTTATAAGCTTTAATTATTCATTGTTAAAAATAAATTTTCAGCTTATTTAATATATACATATATATATAAATAAATTTTCAGCTTATAAATATAATTAAAAAATATGTTAATATACATGAACGTAAAAATGGTGTATAAAAGAGGATTTAAAAGGGAAGAGGGGAAGGGGGTATTTTTATTATTTTACATACTTTATCACAGAATAAGTTATTCTGAGATTATTATTCCACCCCTCAGAAGAGATAACTTATCCTAGGACTAATTGTTAATCCTAGGATAAGTTACCTCAGCATGTGCAACCAAACAAGGAATTAAACACCACTAGAAAATTATCTTGGGATTAGCTTCTCTTATCCATCACACCGAACGATCCCTAATAGTGTTAATACTATTGTACTAATTATTTTTATTTTTCTATGTGAAAGCGTGATATAATAGAAGATCAAGAAATAAGAAGACGTCAAGCACAAACAAATTGACACAACTAAAGGACATATATATTTGAATTATTAATTATATTTAGTCTTTAAATTTCTCTTTGACTTATACTAATCGGTAATGAACATATTGATATATGACCTTCATTAAATAAATAATTTGGCATTCGAAAAATATTGAAAATCAAATTAAATGGTACTAATGTCTCATACCAATTCTAAAATTAAATATTTTAATTCTAAAATTTTACTCCTGAATATCATATCAAATATCGAATTATCGAATATCAAATTACAAAAAATTTCAATTCGACTCGTTAATTTTGATTTTCGATATATTATGCCCAGCCCTAACATCCTCCTTTCAGTTCAGATAAACTGATTGATTTAACATAAAGTTTTTAAAAAAAGATCTAAAACACTTATTGTTTAGTTATATGAATATAAATTATTTCATTAAAGATAAAATAAAAATTCTAAAGTTAAATTATCTTTAATTATTAATATTATTATATTTAAAGTAAATAAAAACATGTGTCACATAAAGAATTATTACTTAATGACTAGATATACATTCTCGTGAGAGAGAAAAATGTGCCTACCAAATCAACAGTCTCACTCATCACATCTAAAGAATTTTGAATAAGAATATATTAGTGCACCATACAAAACATTGTAGTAATATTAACTGCTCAAAAGAACATCTAATAAAGGTGAGAAGAATTTATTTTTTTTCACAGGACAAATATGTGGGAAATTTTAAGATTATAGGTATAAATTATAATATGGTAGATGTAACCCCTCAATTCTTATTCTTCACAAGAAATGTGAATTCGAATTTGATGATAGAGAAATTTCCGGTAATAATCATTTTCGTACTCCCTTCTATTCATTTTTATTTGTCACTATTTTACTTTAAAAAGTCAAATTATGTGAACTTTGATCAACATTTTAAGATATATTTTTTCATCATATTAATATGAGAAGGATTGGAATTTATAGTATTTTCGTATAGTTTTCAACCATTTTAAAATTTTAGATTTCAAATACTAAATTTACCTATTTTAATTTAGCTTTAAAATTTAGTTAAGTTAAACTCGAAAAGTGAAACAATGACAAGTAAAAATGAACACAAGGAATATATGAATTCCAATAATTGAATGATTTAACAAATTATATATCAGCTAGCTTTGCATGCAGATAAATACAGAGTTGTGAAAGTCACAACTTTACATTAACATTCCTTCACGAAAGAAACATAACTATATGTTAGGAGTAATAGTTTCATAAATTTCAGCATCTAGTTTCAAGTAAAGGTCAATTTATTTGGAAAACAAAGAACATGAATGAACTATTTCTTATATAATTATAATGCATACAAAAAAAAAACGTGTAATTATAAAGTATTCTAAAATAACAAGAAACAACCACACTAAAAAGAAAATCTGAGGAATTCTTTTCACTAGAGTCCAACTCCTGTTGGATAAATTTTGATAATTCCTTCAAAAATTAATAAGATTACACTTTTCTACCAAATATTGACCTTTGAGCTTTTGCCAATCAATTACAAGTCCAGACATTACTTCACTTTTAAGGATATAATTTGAAGTTTATATATACTTGTCATTATTGTAGCACATGGAAGCTAAATACTCTTGTTGAAAGAATACTCTCTATTCTAATTTATATGGCATAATTTAAATTTTCAAAAATTAAATAAGATATAATTAACAATTAAAAATATTTTAAAAGCATATAAAAGAATTTTAAAATAAATTAATTCACTCTTAAAATTTTATCTATATCACATAAATGGATCCAAATGGAAGCCACTTTCCACACCCAATTGAAGAAGGATTGATGAAACCATGTGTTAATAATGTGCTGAAAAAAATATCTAACAATTTTAAACACAATTATCTAAAAGTTCTGAATGAATAAAGAAACTCAAAGAGAAAAAAAAGAAGAAAATATTCTCTAATTAAAAATTCATTAATTAGTAGAAATTGAATTATACAAATTTTCTCTTCTTTAATATAATAAAGTTAATTATGTCATACTTTTGCTTTTCTTTGCTTCAGAATCAGACTGCCCTTCATTGCTCATCCTTTTTCGTTTGAGAGACTTGATAAGACCTTCGATGCAAATATCAGCATCGTCACTCTTCATAAATTCCTCAGCAACTTCTGCGGGAGTGATTTGTGCTCCTTCGATCAATTTTTCTACTTCCTTAAAACCTTTATAAAAAGGGTCATCTATTTCCAGATAATTATTAGCCAATACTTTAAAGCTTTCACCGGTTAAGTAAGACATGTGAATGTGCATGTCCATTCGTCCAGGTCGCAACAAAGCTGGATCAAGCTTCTCTTTGTGATTTGTCGTAAAGATAATAATCCTTTCATCACCGCAACTCGACCATAGCCCATCTATAAAGTTTAATAATCCTCCCAGTGTAAGCTGTGAAGAGAAAACAAATGAGAAATTATATACAGAAAAAGATTAATTATCACGACATTACTAATCGAAGGGTCATAGACTAATTTTTTTAAATCAATTATATTAAGTAATATTTTAATATCTGAAAGCAGAAAAAAAAAAGGAATTTGGATACCTCAGGATCCCGTGAACGACCATTAGTAGAGTGATTTGTGCGATTTTCAGTTCTTTCAGGTATGTTGACGCTGCAATCAATATCTTCAATAACTAGTATAGACCTATTCTTGGTGCTCAACAACACCCTTCTCAAATCTGCATCGCGCCTTATATTAGAGAAATCTAAGTCATATATATCAAACTTTAAATAATTAGCAATTGCAGCAATTAAACTTGATTTCCCAGTTCCTGGTGGCCCATACAATAAATATCCCCTTTTCCAAGCTTTTCCAACTCTCTTATAAAACTCTTTCCTCCTTAAAAACCTATCAAGGTCTTGCATTATGGTTTTTTTGAGTGCTGGTTCTAAAGCAATTGTCTCAAAAGTTGAAGGGTGCTCAAGGTTCACCGAATCCCAATTTATAGAGTTATAACAATTACCACTAGACAGAGAATGCAACTTGACAATTTTTTTCTCATCGCACATGGCTTTGGCTTTTTTGAGTACAAGAGGGATGTAACAATTCAAAATTCTATCCTTGTGTTCTTTGCCAAAGCTGATTTCAAAATAACGTTTCTCAGAAAAATCACCACCATCTTCATCTCGGAAATTGGAAATCGTCTTCCTAGCTTCGTGGACAAAATTCCAAACCAATTCCATCTCTTCAAAGGAATCAGTAATTTTCCCACAATTTCCGAATTTCACATTCATGTTTTCGTCCTTGGGCCGTTTGCTAATTTTGAAGCGTTGAAATTCGGGGCCGATTCGGGCAGACAAATAGATTTCCGCAGCAGTGTAGACCTCGTTGATGCCCATGCCATCTCTTTCTTCGATAACAAGAGTTACATCTGATGAATTTGGGCGAAAATAGCTACGAACTTTGGTGATGATATACAGCTGAAGTTGCTGAGGAAGCAATTGATTCAGCATTGCCTTAGAAAGGGCAACTGAGGTAGACAATGAGGCATATGCCTGGAACAGAGTAGATGCTGAAGGCATTGAGAGACTCCTCATCTTTTACTAATTTTTTAAACAGACAACTTGGCAATACCCTGCTAGATGGACTAATAATATAGTACTAGTAATTTTTTTTAAACAGAGAACTTGGTAATACTATAAGGACCCTGCTACATGATCTAATTAATATAGTACTAGTAATTTTCTTTTTAACAACTATTCCTATACAAAGAAGGATTCCAAAGTTCCTTTTCTATAAGGAATAGGAAATTATAAACCACTTGGTGTGGCTTTTCCCAACTAAGTAAGAAGTTTAAATAATGGTAATTGCTAAAGGCCAGTTGTACATAAGGAAAGGACGGTAAAACTTAGATGAGAAAACGAAAAACTTAAATAATAAGGAATCTCAGAGGGTGGAAAAAGGTATAGGGTGACACTTGTCCTATTGATCTAACCGTTGGATATATTAATTGATGTACTAGGACACACCTGTCCCTATTAAGTATAGGCAATTCAAAGAGGTTTTTATTTTAATATATGTATGAGCTTAAAGTTTCTATAAAAGGAACCTAAAGTGGTCCAAATCGCGACAAAAAAAAAAAAAAAGTCCACAATGGTGATTTAAATAAATCACATCTAGGGGCAATAAAATTACATGAAAAAAGTATGACGAAAAAGACAATGTATGTTCATCCAAACACGCCATTTTTAATCCATTCATCAAGTGAAAGCATGATCAAAATGAGGTCAAACTACAACAGCATAAGCATAAAAGTTGGAATTATGATAAATAAACACTGCTGTGATGAGGTATGCGTGGGCCTTACATAGTGCCTATTGTGACTGAATGTCATTTTGGGTCGTAATCAAAGCCTAATTCCAGGTCACCTCTCTTTTCTGCTAGTGTGATTTCAACATCGTGAAGATGCCATATGCCAAAACTATGCCATCTAAAGGTTACTTTTACAAGAAAACGGCCATCATATGGAGAACAGACTACACATTTTGGATAATATTTCGCTCAAATTGGAAAAAAAGAGTTAAAATAGTGAAGTATTTAAAAGTTTAAAGTTATATTTTAATATTCCCTAGTGATTTTACGAACATACAACTCTACGTTCAGCTAGGGTTACTAACTTAAGTGGATGAAATAGGGGCGAGAGAACGGAAAAGTAGTACTCCACCTAACGTGGCTAAACCAATATTTGCAAATATTGAAATAGTACTTCCTCCTCCCATTTTATATGACATCTTTTTCCTTTTAAATCCGTCTCAAAAAGTTAAACTATTAAACTTTAAAATCCTCTTTATACTCTTAACGAAATGATTTACAACCAAACTAATATATAAAGGTTGTTTTAGACAACAAATTTCAAAAGTTCTTTTTTAAAAAAAAATATTATATCAAGTCAAAAGATGTCATATAAAATAAAACGGAGAAACTATTATTTATGGCCATGCTGTAGTACTTCTCACTGTTGCTGAGGCAAAAACTTAAAGTCAATTGTACAACAACATGCCTATACCCAATGTATCCCACAAGTAAGAAGGTATGAATAAGATAACGTGTACGCAGACTTTTTCATTACCTCAAAAAAGTCATTAGTTATTTAAAAAGAAAAAAGCATTTAACTGTTGTTTTCCAGCCAAAACTAGTGGACAGAACAGAAAGATTGTCTGAACCAATCAGCCCCTAAAACTTGTGATTTACATGTGCAAGCAAGCAGTTCCGACCAAAAAGAGATGTATAAAAAACATGATTAACTTTTGGCTTCTGACTTATAAGTCAGCCACAAGTCATGAGTTAAAATTTCAAATCTATGATTTTTATCTTAAAAATTAATGCTTATAAGCACTTTTTAATTTTATGCAAACACTTCAAATAATTTAAAAATTATTTTAGCTCAAAAATACCTAAAATAAATCGATCGGAATGAGGACAAAGCCTGTGTGCAATCTGCGTCCTCCCTATTCGTTTCAATACACTTGCAGAGATATCATCATTTTGAAGGAGACGTTGGCCAAATGTCAGAACCTACTGGTTAGATTCAGAACATTAAATAATTTGATTCCAAAGCTGTTCACGAGACGCACCAATTTGGGAAAAAAGGTTTCCTTTTTTGATGAAAGCTCAACAAATACATAAAATCCACATTGGAAGAAAGCCCCTGTAGAGAGATTCTCAAGGACATTCCACAGTCAGGAGCTGACGATGAATCCCAATAATCCCTCTAAGCAACTTACCTTCTTTTTCAAACTAAATTAGTTTAAACTGCCAATCTTTTCATAATGTAAATTAATCTCATTACATTCATTCATAATCAGATAAGGAACACAGGAAATTAGTCTTTCCTCAGATCCATTTCTTCTCTACGAATGCCATCAGCGTTTAATATGACTATCTCTAGCCTGTCACCCTGCAGTAAGGGAGCAAAACATTCAGAAATACAGGCTGATAGTGAAAGCATTTATTCCTCTATGTTGCTCAGACTTGGGTGTGAATCTAAAGGTCTGATTCTTCATCACTTAAATTTTAGGATTTGGGGTTATGGATCCAAGTGCAGATGCAGGTGGTGGATACAACCAATAAATGTATATTACGACATATAAAGTATATATTCAAAGTAGTTAAAGTTATTGAACTAAACCTAAAAAACTGTTGTTGTTTATAACCACCAACATTTTATTCTTACCTCCTCGCGTAATAGAAACAAACATATACGTGACAAACCCAAAATAAAAAATAAATACTAATCAATCTATACTTCTCGATCATAGAATGAGATCCAAGTACCACAGTAAGTTGACAAAATCTGTTATAGATCCCACACCCATGTTGTGTCGACATGGGTGCAGTGGGCATTTGGAAGGGTTGCACATAAGTAGATTTTGGAGGAGCTGGGAGAAAAAGGGAAAGGAAATTGGAAGTTTTTTGGCGCTTAATAAACCCAAGTCCAAGAAGCCAAAGAGTTTGAATTCTAAAACAGATTGCCTAGATGACATCTTATAATTGACTTACAGTGTATATATCCCTTTCTGTTGCTGAAGCGAAGCATGTCTTAACTAAATCAATGGCTTCTGACTCAGAAAGTGGAGTAACAGCATCCTGCAGAGGTCATCGGAACTTTGTTAGCAAAAGAGTATGTTTATATTTTTTTACTCATTTTTAGGTCAATTTCAAATGCTTTGACCATGTGAGAAAATTTGAACCAATAAAATATGGAGCAAACCTTAGCAGGCAGCAACAGAGGGCTAGGAGACTTCAGTTGGTTGTCCAAGAAAGGCATGATCAAAGTTGAACCAGAACCTTGGGAGCTGTAGCCAACCCTCTCATATGATCCCACAGCATCATATGTGAAAACACACCCCTTTCCTACAAGGTTTATGGATGAAATTGCAAGCTTCTTTACCAGCAAAGACTACAAATAATTAAGCTTGAGACCAGTTAACCCATTACCTTCATAGTCCAGACCACCTAGAACATTGAACGAATAGTAGGGGAAGAAACGTTTGTAGTATAGTGTGTTCGAAAGCAGCTGGCCCATAGCCGGACAGCTCATCTGCTTATTGTGCTGGTGCTGGTAGATCTATTGCAAAATAATAAACATCAGAAGAGCATTATCCAATATCTCATAAGAATGTAAATGTTAAAATATAGAGAGCACATGATTCATGATAAAAGAACTACAGATTACCATTACAGACATCATTCTATATTTTAGTCCCATTAGGGATACTATACAACAACAACATACCCAGTGAAATCCCACAAGTGGGATTTGGGGAGGGTAAAATGTATGCAGACCTTACCACTACCTCATAGAGATAAAGAGGCTGATTCCGGAAGACCCTCGTCTCAAAAATATCAAGCCCCAAAAATAGAAGACACTAGATATGAAAAAAATTTGACAAAAATGGAAAGCAAATGATAATATATAAATACAATAACAAATATAAGCCAGAAAAAACAACACCACAAGATATAAAGACATGACTAATCCTACTAATTTACTACATCCCAAGGTCAGACATCAACCTACCCCAACAAACCTATTAACATTCTACCCTAATACGCGACCTCCATACCTTTCTATCTAAGGTCATGTTCTCGGTGAAATGAAGCTTCACCATATCCTATCAAATCACCTCCTCCCTCCCCCCCCCCAAATACTTTTACAGTCTACCTCTACCCCTCCGCGTAATCCCTAAATCTAACCTTTCGCACCTTCTAACATGAGCATCAATAGTTCTTCTCTGCACATGCCCAAAACCATCACTGTCTCGCTTCCCACATCTTGTCTGCCACAGAGGCCACCCCTAACTTCTCCCGAATGGTCTCATTCCTAATCTTATCACCCCTGGTATGTCCACACACCCTTCTCAACATCCTCATCTCCACAACCTATACCTTCTGGATATGCGAGTTTTTGACTGGCCAGCACTCCACCCGCCATATAGCAACAATGGTCTAATCACTATTCTGTAAAACTTACCTTTAAATTTAAGTGGTATCTTCTTATCACACAATACTCCAGAGGCAAGCCTCCACTTCATCCATGCTGCCCAAATGTGTGACATCATCATTGATATCACCACTACTCTAGATGATGGACCCAAGATATTTAAAGCGCTCTCTTGGGAATAAGTTGAGTGGCAAGTCTCACTTCAATGTTTGCTTTATCCTTCGCAATACTGAATTTGCATTCCAAGTATTCTATTTTGGTCCTGCTCAATTTGAACTCTTTGGATTCCAAAATATGTCTCCAAACCTCCAACCTATCATTAACTTTATCCTCGATCTCAACAATCAGTACTATGTCATACACCATGGAATGGAATCTCCTCCTAGATAGAGCATGTCAACTCATCCATCACTAAGGCAAAAAGAAAGAAAAGGTCTCAAACAACACAGATTCTTGATGAAGTCCCATCTCAATAGGAAAATACTTTGAGTCTCCTCTCACCGTCCTTACCCAAGTTTTGGCTCCATCATACATATCCTTTATCACCCTAACATACACCATTGGAACACCTTTCGCCTCTAGACAACTCCATAGGACATTCCTCAAAACTTTGTCATAGGTCTTCTCAAGATCAATAAATACCATATGAAGGTCCATTTTTTGTTCCCCATATTTCTCCACTAGTCTCCATTAGGGATACTATAAACATACTATTTACCGGATTGGATAACCAAGTTGACTTGGCACAATTAATATCAAAAGAGTTGACAATAGCTTACCAGACAATGTCAGAAGTAGAAAACATGCAAGGTGAGAATCAATATTGAGGTTCTTAGGAAATGAAAGTATAACAAAACCAGAAAAGCGAAAATAGTGCCCTATGTTTGAACTGTTATTATGTTAGTAATTAACACCTAAAATCAACACAATAAACTGTAAATAATCAATTGAGGAAAGAAAAAAATTAAGCATTACTAGGTAGCGATTTGTGCTGTCAACATAGTTTCTTTGGACCAACCAAGTGATTTTCTTTTCTTTTTTTTCCTTTTTGATAATTAGAAGAAATGAGTAGTTGTGCCATAAATCCAACATAAGAATCATGCTAACTAGGTCATATAATTTAGCAGAAGCATTCCTTTTGTGTTATTGGTGACTTTAAATACAGACATACGTGATAATTTTTTTAAAAAAAAATAGTAATGTTGTACATTATAATTTATTTACTTGAACTACATGAAAATTCGATTTGGAAGCAATAGTTGTACCTTAATGGTTAATGCCATTCACCAAGAATGTCGGGAGGAATTCCTCTATTTGAAAATTTTATTGCAAGAACTGCTTCAATTAAATATGATATAAAAGTGAAACAAACTTATGATACATGCTTTACACTTTTCCCAGCCCTCTTTAATTAACCAACATCTATTGAGCCCTAGAATATAGTATAGACGGGTGAGCCGATTTCCACCTAGTTTTGAAGCCAAAAAAACAACAAATTTCTTGATTACGGGAAAACCCCTAAAATGTCAAGTATGATAGTGTCATTGACAACGTATCCGTATTGACTAAAGCAACAAAGTGACCAAAATGAGCAATCATGGCTTCTCAGAGGTGATGAGGTGCAACTTCAGAAACACGAAATATATGGTCTTTTCATTTTCTTCCTTTTTTTCTCAAGCGATGAGGTGGATGAGAGAGATATCATTGCTTCTGATGGGTGAAGAGCTATGAATTTAAGAAGAAAAGCCTTTTTTATCCATGTCCTAGGGATAACATAAATACACAAGAAAGTTGACTAAGCTTACATGGATCCTACCCTGTTTAAATGTCCAAGTAAATTCACTGCTTTTTCCACTTTTATATAAACTTGCAAGCCAATTATTGGAGAAGCAACATTCATTCGTCGAAGTAAAATTCAACAACACAATATCACATATTATTGAGACAATTACAGAAGGAAGTTCTTAAGGGAAGGAAATAGCACAATTCACAAGTTCACTGGTGAAATGGGCTAAAATTATTCAGCCGAAATCCCAAGAAGGATTGGGAATGACAAATCTGAAACTTCACAACAGAAGCATGTTGGGGTAAAATGGCTATGGAGGTAGGGCAAATTGAGCAAGAGGTAATAGATGCCAAATATGGTGTCCAAAACCACTGGTGTATCAACGCTAGTTCAGCTCCCCAAGGGGTGGGGGTATGGAAGTACATCAGATCTATCATGATGAATTTTTTCAGAATACATCCTTCAAAGTTGGCAACAGTTCACTAGTCAGATTATGGAATGAAAAATTGCTGGGCAACACTTCACTAAAAGTCTCATTTCCTAGCTTGTATCAGATTACAAGATACCAAGACACTCTGGTTGCTCAAAACTGGGAGGGGAACACATGGAATCCAATTTTCAGAAGAAATACCCAACACTGGGAAGTCAATGATTTTCTGTCATTCTTGGTTACGATAGAAGGTTGCAAATTAATAATCGTCAACATGACAGAATGCTGTGGGGAAACTCAAAGGAAAGGAAGCACCTGTTAATAGTCTGGATAATTATTTAGACTTTGTTAGCTCCTTGATCTTAGCTTAGATATTGTATAGGAGATAACCTACCTTTGCTATCTTTTGTATTCTCAATCTACTTGATGCCTTATCAATCCAATTTCTTACTTTATTTTAGAAAAATACATCAATAAGACATTTATGGACCTTTTGAAGTACAATTTCTTCCTTTATATGAATTTAGTAAAATATCATTAACTTTTACTATTTTTCGGGGGCTTGAATTAGTTTTCTTTCATTTTTATTTTACAACTCAAATGCATTTTTCACCAATGTTTATGTGATTTTTTTAGAAAAAGAAAAAAAATATACTCAATTAAGGGACATGAGCAAGGTGCGTGCCCAAAAACTAGTTTATGATCATGTCTTTCCTAATTGAAAGAAAAGAAAAAGAGCTTAATTTATGGATTAATTATAAACCCCAACCCCCCCACCCCCAGTCCACCCACCAAAAAAACAAATCTTGCCCACAATCATATCCTCTAGCTAAAGAATTTTAAAGCTTATGAACCAGACCATGGACACTATTTCTGCCTCTCTACCACATAAGGCATTCTCAATTTTCTTCCCCACTAAGTCAAGCACTAGCACACTAACAATCAAAACTTTGGTTCTCAACGTGCTAATAAGACCATATTGCACAAACAGATGAAGCACACTGAACGAAGATACAACGAAATCTTACATGCTCCATACCAAACTGCCTGAAGAAATAAAAAATTAACAAAAAGTTTTATCATTTTACCAGATGCCTTGATGCCAAAACCTTTTGCAAAGCTCTCACATCAGCTTGAAATCCTGAAGACGCCATCACACATTTGTCCGCTCTACATAGTCAGACAGTTAAACATACAACACTGATGTATTAGGAAAAGGTTTGTGTAAAGATAAAAACAGAGAAACTTATTAATATCATGACATAAGGTGAAGATTACATGTATGCATATCCATCTCATTCATTCTCTTGTGCTACAATGTATAGGTGGACTAGAGGAGACCATAATATCTGATTTTATTTTTAACCCTGGAAGTGCAACCATTGCTACTCTCTTCCTCCCAAGGCAGAGACGCATAAAAGTAAGTTGGTTCTGAAACCGCTTTACAAAACGATTTTCTATATAAAGGGGAAAAAATGCTAAGCAAATATAGAGTTTATTTACCTAAGGTCAAACACTTTTTTAATTACTGACCGTGCCTTGTCAAGCAGATAACAAAAATAACACTGCAAGTAGTCCCATTCGTGATTCAGCCAAACAGTGAAATGCAACCCTAGGTTTGCATTCTGATCTTTGATTATTCCCACATACACTTTCTACAAAGCTGCTTTCCGGCCCCAACGAGCACCCTCCCACCCCTTGATCGTCTGGCGTCAACTAAATGAGATTCAGTTCTCTTCTTCTCTTTTTAATATGTTAATTCAGCATGTATGCTTGATTTTGATAGTTCTATGTTAGTCTGTTTCTTTAAAATTTAAGTACTAGTAGTTCAGTTCATCTGCTTGATATGAAAACAGTAATTATTTGAATAATTTGATAACAGTATTTCTTTTATAATCGATAAATCCCACAAGGTAGTGGTGGTTCAAATAATTTTCTCACCCTGCGCCACTTCAATTGCATTTTACGCTACTGTTACAAATCTTTATACAAGGGATGGATGTTATGTTGTGCAGTATAGAAGGGATACTTATACTTTCTACAGGAATATCCAAACTAAGTAGGCTCAATACTTCAAAATTGCAATGCATTGAGTTTACCCATCAAATATATACAGCTGTGTATAAGATTTTACTACTCTACTCCATAATGTTAACCTCCTAAATGGCACAGGAAAAAAGTTAATTGAAACAAATAAAAGGAACATACAGTTGAATGATCTTGGAGTAATCACGAGTAAGAATATTGTAGCCAGTGGACATGCGAGTATCTGCTGCAATTACACAGTAATCTGCTCCAGCTACTGCCACGCAAGTTCTGCAACGTCGAAATGGGATGGACATATACACCGACTTTGACAAATGAAAATTGGAAAGCCAAAAAAAAAAAGTAATAGCTTATGAAACATTACCCGCCATTGTTGTCGTAAGGAGACCAGTTAGCTTGCTGCTTCGTCATGGTGATTCGATGGGACAGAGAGAGATCGAGATCGAGCTAGGGTTGCAGAGGAAAATTCAATTTGAAGAAAGAGAGAAGCACTGATGATTCGTCTTCAGCAAGTCATCTGACTCAGCGCGGTAGATGGGCTTAGCATTATAAGGCCCCCGACTGCTTCCCCATTAGGCCCAATGTTTTATGCGGTCTTCGCGGTCCACTTAAAGGCGGGTTTTTTGGTCCCTGCCCAATTTATGGCTCGTTAGGTCGGACAAGAAGTCATGAGCCCTTAAAAACTAGGAAAAATCATCAAAATACATAACTCATTCTATCATATTCTCTAAATTTTTCTATTTGAAAATATTATAAAATTCTCTATTCTTTTGTATTTTTTGATACATTACTGTCTCATTTCGACTTTTAGAATACATCACTTTACGCGATATATCGATTGAATGCATTATTTATGTGATGTATCAAGACGTCGAATACATCATTAAAGTGATGTATCAGGACATCGGATACATCATTTTGCGTGATGTATGGGATGTATCTGACGTTCGTGATATATCTGAATTTCACCAAAATTTAAGAGATTTTTATAATTTAAAAAAAAAGTAGATATATAATATAATTAACTATTAACAATATGAGATTTGTGTAATCCCTGCTAAAAACTAACTAATAAAGAAAAAGAAAAACTTTTGTGTGTAAATATTCACTTGAAAAAATAATTGAAGTTTTATCAGAAAATAATCATCATTTCAATTTAGTTCTCCTCAAATAAGATTTTCAACTTCAAATTCTCTATTTGGACTTATTGAGTTAAAAGTTAAAAACTATACCAAATTCTGAAAATAATATTTTAAGATGAAGTAGGGAAATTCTAATGATATTGGGATAAGCATACGTCCATCAGACCACGGCCGAAATAAGTGCACGATCTCAATTGTCACATGTCAAGAATCTGCCCTCCTGTTGAGCATGCCAAATGATACGCCCAATTTTATCAAATAATCTATACCTACTCAAGCACTTTTCCTAAATTTCATCTAAGTTCTTTGAATAAAATGTCTCAATCATATGAACATACCAAATCACTCTAGCTACATTTCCAGTTTTCAAAAAATATATTTTTTGCACTTTGAAATCAAAAGTTTTTTTTTTTTTTCAAATTTCACAATGAAATATGGTCAATTTTATAGATAAGAGACTACAATATTATTTCACATTAATTGATTTAAAATTCTGAAACTATCCATATTTAAATATAACTCGTTAGAAATTCCTTGTTACCCTTCCATACTTTTGACTTTATAGAATCTGCTTATCCACTTCGAGCAATTCATTTGAACACATAAAAAGCAGCCAAAGGCCAAGAGATTTGCTTTATCTTTTTTTTTTTGGAAGATTGTAGTTACTACCTCGTATGTTTGATTATTGTTCACAAATTCATGACTAGCTGTCAATATCATCTTTTATGTGGTCACTCTATTTATAGATCAAATCGGCTAGTAGAAGATCACATTTTACTTTAGATACTTCCTCCGTCTCAAAATAAGTGTCACCTCAACAAACAAGATGTTAAAAAATAAGAGATACCTTAGACAAAAATAAGTGTCAGCTTAACTTTGTCTTGAATTTCTTAAATATCTATTATTTTTGAATAATTTTTTGCTAGGGGACACTTATTTTAGAATTTTTTTTTTGGGCTAAAGTAACATTATTTTGAATATATGTGACTCTAAACCAGCACAAAGAAAAGTAATTGAAAGCAACTTACATTTTTCTCAGCCTGTTCTTTTATTTTAAGTAATATCTTAAAAGATAGATCCGTATCCATTGTGCAAAGCAAGCCAAGACAAAAGATCCAGGCTTGTGGTATCTTGTCCTGTAGTAACATTTGAATCTTCTAATCCCTACCTAATACATTAAAGTGGATGCATTACTATATATTAGTGATAGTTTGTCCTTTCATGTTGACCTTAAAATAAGAATATGCTTACTCTGTCAATGGAAGACATTCTTCTCCTAGTAACCAAATACTTTGATATTCTTCTAGTTTCAATACTTGTCATAAGTATTACAGTACTTTACTTGTCAAAGGTATCAAGAAGAGCTAAAGATGCAAAAAGCAGCATACCTGGAAGTTTGGGACTTCCTTTCGTGGGCGAAACCTTTGCACTTCTATCAGCAACCAACAGTGTCAAAGGTTGTTATGACTTTGTTAGACTCCGACGCGAGTGGTAAGAAACTCTATTTGTTTTAAATCCATCAAGTCCTAATGCAATATCAAATCCAACACGTAGCTTTATTTATATGGAGATTAACATATGTACTAGATTTAATTTTATATTGAGATGTCACAAGGTCGACTGTTCGTCTGTTCGAATGACAAAAACAAGAGAAAGTTCATAGGACTTCTTTTAAATATTTTCCCTAATGTTCATAGATCAGCACAACAAGTTCCTGTTTTATGATCAAAATCCTTCCTAAATATTTTTGCAGCTTTGTTATAGCTCTAGCTATAGACTATGCAAATTCTGTAGTTTGATTGTTGTTTATACAGGTATGGGAAATGGTTCAAAACCAGAATTTTCGGCAAGATACATGTGTTTGTTCCAAGTGTTGAGGGCGCAAAAGCAATTTTTACCAATGATTTTGCTCTTTTCAACAAGGGCTACGTGAAGTCGATGGCAGATGCTGTGGGAAAGAAAAGTTTGTTATGTGTTCCTCAAGAGAGTCACAAAAGGATTAGACGTCTCCTATCAGATCCTTTCTCAATGAATTCACTGTCTAAGTTTGTCCAGAGGTTTGATAACATGCTATATGAAAGATTGAAGAAAGTACAAAAGGAAGAGAAGAGTTTCACTGTTCTTGACTTTAACATGAAGGTAACCTGTCCATAATCTGTTATGTTCGAGCAATCCTTAAAGAGAGGGAGATAAACCTGAATATCTATTCATTTATTTTTATTTTTCAACTGTGATTTGTGGTATTTTCACCAACATATTACTTTGTTCTTTGAATCATACACTAACTTCCTTTACCAGAATCATTTTATATCTCAGGCAATAGCACCATTACTAGTTTAGCACTAACACAAGGGTCATTATGGCTTGGAACAAATTTAGTCCCTTCCTATTTGTTGATTTATTGGAACAAGATTCAGTACACTGGCCTCAGCGTTTTGATTTTAAAAAAACAAAGATAAACCAGCCAGTAAAAGAAGTTGTGTGATCCTAATTACTTGATTTAAGTATATGGTAGGGAGATTAGCAATAAGTTGAAGCATAAAGTTACCAAACGAAATAGTGTTGAGTTTAAAAGGTGTGATTGACAAATGAAGAGTTATAACTTTTCTGAAAAGATTGTGACCCTCCCAAGTGGTTGTGACCTTTCCGATAAGGCACAATAAACACTTTTTGTTCTCTATATATAGAAAATTTTCCTATCATTTCAAAATGAGTTTTTCTGACTTCTTTTTCTTCTACACAAACAAATTCTAGTGTGTTTTACTGTTGTTGAGTGGTTCGCTGACACCGTAATTTTAGGTACCGATATACCGGTGAGTAAAATTATTTTATCCTAGGAGGATATATTCCATTAACCTCGGGTACTTGAGGGGAATAATTTCCTTAAGGATATACTGTGTATTTAGTAGGCTCGATTTTCTTCTTGTCAATTTTATTTTTTGATTTTCTTTATAGATTTTGTTTTCATTACTAGTTTTAGTTTTTAATTTTGAAAACTTGTTAGAATCTTTGTGATTATTATTTTTACAAAGTTTTGTTTTACTAAAAAAAAAATTCCTACAAAAGTTTTGTACCGCAAAAATTTTGTTTACTGCAAAAGTTTTCGTTGAACAAAAATTATTGTTCTAAGTATGTTAGTAATACATGTTGGTTAACAAATAGTACTAAAAGAATTTTATTTATATACACACCGACAATAAAATTCTTTTTACATAATCAACGGAATATAATTGGTCATCGTTGATTTATACTTTCTTTTTCAAGTTACCATATCAAGTTTGCTATGTAAAGGTAGACCACATTGACCTGATAAAATAATTAACTTATAAACTGCCACTGCGTAGAACTTAAGACAATGTTGTGTGTTGCGGTGAGTGTATGCTGACTTTGTGAATTTTGGCTGTAGATAACATTTGATGCAATGTGCGATATGCTGATGAGCATCAAAGATTCTTCTCTGTTGGAACAAATTGAAAAAGACTGCACTGCTGTTTCTGATGCCATGTTATCCTTCCCATTCATGATTCCGGGCACCAGATATTTTAAAGGCATCAAGGTACGGTTGACTGCTAATGCAGTGTACATGATGGCTTGCAACATCTCAGAAAAAAAATTACCCACCATGAAATCAAAATGGGACTTGAGTAAACAGATCATTAATTATCAAAAGGGAGTTGATAACTAATTAAGATTTCTCACTTAATATAAGAGAAATTAATCTATACTATTGGATTATGCTCATCCTCAGTTTTCATGCAGGCACGTAGGAGGCTAATGGAGACCTTTAAGTCAATGATAACAGCTCGGCGCAATGGGAAGGAATATCATGATGACTTCCTGCAGTCCATGTTGGAGAAGGATACATGTCCAGCCGATCAAAAGCTTGATGATGAAGAGATCATGGATAATTTATTAACACTGATAATTGCAGGGCAGACAACAACTGCAGCTGCTATGATGTGGAGTGTCAAGTTTTTGGATGAGCACAAAGAAGCCCAGCACAGACTCAGAGTAAATATCCATTACAAAGACATTCGATTACACTATGCACATAAAATGATTAAAAATTCTCCTTTTGGCATCTCTAAAGCAAAATCTTTCCATTAAAATAAGATGTAACTGGTGACATTATGTTGAAGAAACAATATTTCTGCAATCAACTTTGGCTTACATGTGAGAGTATAGAAATTGATGAGAAATGCAGCTTCTCATAACTTTGAAAAGTTTACTCATATAAAGCTTAATCATTCAATTATATGGTAAGTATTATGACTAATACTGTTATCAACTTGCAGGAAGAACAACTTGCAATACTCAGAAGCAAGCCTAATGAAGCCTCACTTACCATGGATGATCTCAACAGTATGTCGTATGCGTCAAAGGTTTGTAGAAATTAAACTATGTCACATGACCATTCTTCTTGATTTATTTTACTCTTACTACTGCAAAATTATTTGGTATTTTTCACTATATTATATCTGCACCAGAATCAGATATGATGCGACTCTATTTCCTCTATACTTAGGTTGTAAAAGAGACACTAAGGATGTCGAATGTCCTGCTATGGTTCCCTCGAGTTGCACTTACTGACTGCAGTATTGAAGGCAGGTTTATTCTTGGCACATTATTCCATATTTGCAAAAGTTTGTAACACTGCAATGAGATTTTTGGATGAACTTACAAAATGAAAAACAAAATCTTTGGTTGGTTGGTTCTAGTTCTGCGGTAAATTACAGGAATCAGATTCATTTGACGATAAAAATTTTCTTTGTGCTTATGACAGGTTTTGAAATAAAGAAAGGGTGGCATGCCAACATAGATGCAACGTGCATACACTACGATCCAACATTATACAAAGACCCTATGCAGTTCAACCCTTCAAGATTCGACGTACTAAGTTCTATTATTGATTTATCTTGGGAAACTTTGAAATGTTATGAACATTATTGTTTAGTATTTATCAATGGAATAGTAATATGCATATATTTCTCATATTCAGGAAATGCAAAAGCCATATAGCTACATTCCTTTTGGATCAGGACCCAGAACTTGCTTGGGAATTAACATGGCTAAAGTGACCATGCTAGTATTTTTGCACAGATTAACCACCGGATACAAGTCAGTAAATCTTTACCATTTTTCCACTTTCCATTTTGTGATATGATAATTAACTTGCATTTACTGTTATGGTTGTATAGGTGGACAGTTGACAATCCAGATCGCAGCCTGGAAAAGAAAGCCCATATCCCCAGACTAAGAAGTGGGTGTCCAATAACTTTGACAGCCTTGCAGGATGAATAGCAAACTTCTCCAAATGGGCCCATTAAGAAGATGCATAACAAGTTATTTGTGTAGCTACAAAATTTTACTTTGGAACAATGGGGCACAGTAATTGATAGGATAATGGCATAAAGTATCAATCAAAATAAATAAATAAGTCATCTTTGTTGATGACAGCTACAAAATTGAAAAAATTGAATAATTTCAAAAAAACAAGAGTACATCACGAAATATTCAACTGATACTGTAGATTTGCCCCTATTTTGTTTGAACTTATTAACATTGATTGGTCCGTGTTGGTGACATTATATACTTGTCTTCTATCAAAATTGTGCGACTACAAAATGGAGCATTGTGGGGTGGATTCTTCCCTACGTGTCACGTGAACGACATGTTGTAGTCCCTGACAGCAAGCGCAGACTGGGGGCATTAAGGGAGGGGGAGGCCCATACATCTGGGCCATGGGTTCAGGTTTGGGTATGGGCCCTTTCTGTTCAGGTTTCTTTTCTTCGGGCTTCTTCGGTCCATCTGGTTTTGGGGGAGCTGGTGGAGGCCCAATACTAACCACCTCAGCAAATTTCCCAGCTTTCCTTGATCTCACAATGACCTCATATGGGTCAGCATCACCCGTTACACTCAAAGTCCCCTTTGCCCCATCAATTTCAACCTTTTCCACACCTTCAATTGCAAATTTTGGAGTTTTAGTTTCAAAACTTACATGTTTACAAGTTACAATCAAGTAGCCATACATTCAGAATTGGTTAAAGGATTGTCATAAATCGCTCTAAAAACCTAATTTTATAGTATAGTCATTTTAATCAAATTAAAGTTTGTTCGATTCCCCAAAATAGTAACAATGACATGTAAAAAGAAATCAATAGGAAATTTATTAGATTTACACCATTGGCATATTTACTAGTGCAGTAATAATTATTGTTTTTTCTTAATCATAAGTCTTGAATATGAGCTTAATTAATTTATTTCCTGATAGGAAGTATATTTACCCCAAAGTAAAAAAAAAATCAACATGAATTTGAATTAAGCATGTCTAAAAGAATATTGAATATCATGAACCATATAAGAAACCAAAAAAATTATTATATCTCAATACCATACTAAAATGTGATTTAGTGATAATGCTTACAGTTTTCATATGTTAGGTATGGATGGAAAAATAAAACCCAACTCATTTAATCCATCAGGTTTGAACAGGTTATTGAGCCTTCAATTTATTAGCTCAATTCATTTAAACTCAATCCGTTTCAACTTATTAAAAATTAAGTTGATATGTAAATCCAAATTGACTGGAGAGAAATCTTGTTAAGATAATTCTTTTTGTTTTTTTTTATTTGATATGTTATACGTAGTCATAATAAAAATAATTTTATTACATACTAAAGTATTGTAAAAAAAATAACAAATAAATTAAAATAATTAGTAAAATTGGGTTGGGTTGGATTGGATTAGATCTTGACTCGTTCTATAGCCATTATAATTCATTTTGACTCAAACAAATTTAGATAAAATTGATCTTAACCCATTTTGATCAGCTCAAGTTTGATCCAACCTGTTCGATTGCCATCCTTAAATTCCCAGGTAACATGAGTGCAAATTTACATTTTCAGACAACAGATGACGTTTTATCAAATGCAATTCCTGAATCAGAGAAGATTATACTCAGATTTATTCGATTGTCTTGAGGAAACTATTTTCATAGACCTTTTTAATGTACCTATAACTATTTATATTTATACACGTAGATATATGAGAGAACATACTCAATCTAGATTACAAAACAAAGTCACAGAATTAAAACAGAAATAAGAAATTAATTATTGCAGTACCTGGCAAACCTGAAACAGCTTTGAGGATCTTCTTCTTGCATTTATCACAAGACACATCAACCTTCAATACAGTCTTTTGCACCATTTTTTTTTAAATCTATTTCAGAATATATATCTGTTAATAGAAAAATCGACGATAATTATGTCAATTCAAAGAAAACAATAGAACTGAGTCAATTACTAAGAGATCAACCTTTGGGTTGTTCACCGGCCTGTTCTGATTTTGTTCTTTAATAAATGCTTCCTGCCGTTTTAGAAAACAATGCTACTTATTTTCATTATTAATTTCAACGTTTGACCTTTTTCTACGACATTTTTTCCTTTTTCTAACCCATTGCCATGTTGGACTAATTAACCCACACGTCAAAAGGTAGTTTAAAGCGGGAGGATTGTGCAAGTTTTATAAAATCTTTGTCATTATTTAATACCATATATCATGCTCGGTGCTTAGATATGTATAAAATTATATTTTAAACCTAATTTACACCTCAAAAGCTAACTCAAATAAAAAATAATTATATAAATCTTAAAAAAAGTCCAAACATTTATTGACCCATCAATATAAAACTTTAGTCATTCTTTAACAACCGTTATGTATATTTGACTTGATTATTCTTCTGGAATGTTCTATCATCTATATCACAATATAGACTTAGCTTGGATCCAAGTCAAGCGCCATATGTTGAACTCAACAACCAAACTATTTTCTCTGTTACTCCCGTTAGTTCATAATAATTTAATTTTCGATTTTTTTTTACTGTTTAAAATAAATAATTATTTTTATAGGTAAGAAAGTTGTAGAAAATTTCTCTCTCTTTTTTTTTTTTTTTACATTTTTTAAAATAATAAGTTTAAGATAGTTATATGTATATATTTATGATTTTACTTTGAATTATTTCTATCTTTAAGAATAGTTCTAAAAAAATAAAAAATAATGTTCAATTTGTATCCTAAATTTTTTTCCCCTAAATGAATATATATTGCCTTACAAATTTAATTTAATTAATATGACTAGGGGGACTGGGGGAGTACATTCTCTGGACAGTTAAAAAGAGAAGTGAGAAAAATAAAGAACTAAAGATGACAAAGCGTTGCCCAAATCACACGGTAATACTAGAAAAAGTTGAAAATACTAACCACTAGTTGTGTAAAAAAAAAAAAAAAAAAGCAACTTGAATACTCTCAAAACACTTTCTCGTATAAATTTTTCACATAAAATTAACCGCTTATTAAGTATAGGACAAATTATTCAACTTCCTTATTAGATATATCATTAATCCGTATAAAAAATTATCATACTTATATTTTATTTTAGATATATTAGCCTCATTTAATATTGAAAAAATAATATAACTAGACAAACATATAATATGTATTTACATTATACAACTATATTTTGAAAAAAATTATAATTTATAGCTATAGTTAGAGTTTTGTTGTTATTCTCTCTCGCCTCTCTCCTCTCTCTCTGCAATTTCTTGCAAGATATACAATTATATATGTATATCATTTACATATATACAATTATTTTGATAGATATTTATAGTCAATTCGACAAATATACATGTACAATTCGTCTCTCTGCCCTCTCTCGCTCGCCTCTCTCCTCCCTCTCCCAATATCTCTTGCCAGATAGACAAATACATATGTATATTAGTTACACATATATAATTATTTGACAGATATACACAAATAATTTGTCAAATATACATATATAATTCGCCTCTCTCCTCCCTCTCTCTATCTCGCTTGCCTCTCTCCTCCCCTCCAGGTCAAATACCTGAAGTTATATCATGTAATTATGTAAAATTTAACTATTTTACGAGCTGACCATATGTGTTTGAATTTGATTGTAAAGAGTCGTGCACGTTTCATCTGATAAGTCTCCTTATAATTGGTCCTTAAAAATATTGATTAAATTTTTTCTTGATTAAAATATTCTATTTTAGATAAAATTATTTGTTAAATATTTTGTTAAAAATTATATTTTTAAATTAAATGATCCTAAAATATATTTTAAGAGGTATTATGAGAATTAATAATTAATGAGTTCTAAAAGATATGGTATAAAAAAAAATATTTTAAAATTAATTAATCTTGAACTTATTATAATAAGTAGTTTTAAGTTCAAAAAAATAAAAAGGATAACCAAGAGAGCTTGATTTGGATCCAACTGAAGCATTGAAAATGGCGAACAAAATACTTTAGAATACGAAAGAGCCAAAATTAGGAAAACCGGGTTTGTTTTCATGTTAAAATTGGTCGGTTGAGGCCGACCTTTCATCTCCCTTGGTGGACCCTTTTTGTATTGGGCCAATTTAACCCATCTGACTGAGTTTCTAATAAAATGGGTTATGGACCCAATTTTTTTGGAAAAAATTATTTAAGCGGATTCTTTTTAATAAATAATTATTGATTTTAGCGATATTTTTTATTTATTATCATTTATAGCAATATATAGCAATACTATGA
>JBCEWC010003114.1:0-31503 GCA_038996855.1 Solanum aculeatissimum | reverse complement strand
TATATATATAAATTAATATTATAAATAACTGAACCATGATTAACAAGAACAATAATGATAATAATAATTTTTTTTATCAAAAAAAATAATAAAAAATCCCCCCATATTGTTCTCTTAGTTTTTATTGAAATGACCTTTTTAAATACATCAAATAGACCTTACCACTACTGTCTCATAGAGATAGATAGATTATTTCTGGAAGATCCTCATCTCAAAAATAACATTGTTAAAAGCAAAAAGTACTAGATATGAAACAAAACGACTAGAGTGGAAAGCAAATCATAACTACAAAGACAATAAAAGTAACAAAACTCGTAGAAAATAGAAAAATAGAATTAAACATGCACCTGCCAACGTCACCAGGTTTGACCAAGCCAGCATTGGGTCTAAGACAAGGCACAGAGGCTGCAGTTTTGAGCAACTTAGGTGACTCAATTACTATAATTGGTGAACCAATTTCAAGCTTTTGTGAGCCATCATTTGTGTTTAACTCACATTTGGTGACTAAATTGAGGGGTGATTGTGTTGATTTATGGCTAAATCTTGATAAATTTGGACATTTGGGAATAGAGATAAAAGAGATTAGTGCCATTGTGGAAGAAAAAAAAAAGATATGGTTCTAATAAAGTTCAAGATGATGTTTTTGTGGTTCTTAAATCTTGGTAGAGTACAAGTGTTTTATGCATGGGGTACTACTTAGAGTTGGGTCCATGCTTGTTTTATGCTTGGTTAAAAAGAGAGGTAGGAAACTTCGAGCAGTGGCGGAATCAGAATTTCAATTAAGGTGGTTCAAAATCTGAAAAAGAAAGCACATGAACTAATCGAAGAGGGGTTCGATATCCAGTATATATAACCCTCTAGCCAAAGAGTGGCTCTGTCACTGAATTTGAGAGATATGATGTTGTAGTTCTATATAAATTTGTGTTTTGTTTTACATCTTTTTGAATAGGTTGATTTCTTTTATTTAATTTGTAAATGGTCATAGATGATTTTCACCGTGAAATTTTTTATAATTGAATAAAAAAGATATTTAAATTTATTGATCTGAATAATTCAAATTTATGTCGCATAAAATTTACTTTAAGAACTCTCTACCAAAATTTTGTATTGTATCAATTTTCAGGTTCCACAAGTTCTTACTAACTAAAAAAGCTTCCATGTGTTAATAATTATTTCTTCTTTTAGCCTTCATTATTCGTTACATTACGTTTCGATCTTAAGCAAGTTGAGATAAAATATATAATTTGCATCGTTCATACTATTTTATTTAGAATCATCTAAATTATAACTTAAAATAAAATACTACTAAAAAAAATTTCTCCATTTTCTAATAATATATAAATGTCTGACAAAAATAAAAGGCGTCTTAGAGAATATAATGTAAGGGAACAACAACTAAGTTCACCAACAATTTGATGTCTACACACAAGCTAAATATTGAGTACATTGTTATATTGAGCGTTGCAACTGAATAATTTGGTTCGATTTTTTAAGTTATTGAATATTGATTTGTAAACATGATAAATTGATCACTGAATCAATAAACTATCGACTAATGATTCTTAGTTAATCAATTATCAATCTAACTGATGAGAGTCTGAAGCTAATAGGAAGTTTTAAAATAATCGTTAACCAAACTAATAACACAAACACAAAAGAAATTTTCAACCTTTTAATCGATAACTCAATCTCGATAATGAGTAACACTTTTTCAATTCAAATTATCTGTTAAATCGAAACATTTCCCTAATTGAAAACTTCCAATTCACATTTTTTCACAAAGATATAACCTTTTTGCAATAATATTTTACAAATCATATTATTGAAATGACCTTTTCTCTAACAACAAAAAAAAGGGAAAAAGAAAAAGAAAAAAAAATCAATTTCCTCTTTTTTTAAATTTATTTATTTTGTACAAAAATTCATATAATTAATTTGTAAATTCCATTAAATTATTTTTAAAAATATATATATTTTCTTACTCTTTTAATCTTCTTTTTGTTGTGATGGATTTCGGAAAAATCCACCCTCATAAAACCGGCCCCACATCTCCGTTTCAGATCCCGCCGTTACCGATTTTCCGTCATCGCCGCCGACAATGCCACCGATGACGACGACATTGACATTTTCCGACTCCTTTCCGTCGACGGCAGGGCTAATTTGGCAGCATTTGTTCTCATTCTTTTTATTCAAAAGCCTTTTCTGTTTCTTCTTCCACAACATTTTCCGGCACAATCCCGCCGGAACTTTGTACACCGCCAATATGAAAAAATGCATCACCGTACACGGAACACAACAGCAAACCGTCGCGCACTCCGCCGCAGTCCGACCGGCGACCTCTCCTTTCCGTTTACGAAGAGTTTCGCAATGATTCATCATCTTCGTCGGCTTCGTAGTTTGTGTTCGTAATAACGGTTGTCGACGGTGCACCGTCGAGGAGCCTGATGGCCCTATCATCGCCGGCGATTTCATGTTGACGGGGGAAAAAGGTCAAAAATTAAAGGCTAATTCATATTTGAAAAAAGGGGAATCCAAAGAAGAAGAATTCCTGAAAGGGGAACAAATAAATTATTGAAAAAGGGACTTATTATTAGGAAAATACAATTATGAATTTCTGGGGAAATAAAACAAAATTAAAGAGGAAACATGAAAATCTCTAGAGGGAGAAAAGGGGATGGTAATTGAAGGGGAAATTGGAAAAATGGAATGAAATAATTTTTTTAAAAAAAATTAAACTTAGTTTGACCTTGAAAATTGTGTTAAAAATAAATTTTTTATTTTTAAAATGAAAAAAAAATGATATTTGAAAATTAGAATTATATTTGATAATGAATTGAAGTTGTTTTTAATTTTTTGTAGGAGATTTGAATGTGTAATTTTTAATATATTTATTTGTGGGGTGTAATTTTTTTGAAATTAGATTAGAGTTTATTATATTTGTTTTCTATACATTATTTTAATTATAGGTTATACACTATATTGGTATTACTACTTATTAGAGGAGTGAAATCACGTAGCTCTTCATCAATATGCATGTTTGAGTTATTTGTTTTATTTTTATTTTTATTATATGCGGTTCAATTCAAATATTTTGTGAATTTTGATGTGTTTGCTTGAGCAGCTTAGGGTACTTCGTAATTTTTTTATGATTCTTTTCGTTTTAATTTGTTTGTCTTTTTTTTAGTGTAAAAAAATGCTACTAATCATACTACTAATTATGATAATTAAAGTTGCTCAAGCAGGTAACAGGTCGACATGCCTGCTTGAGCAGCTTGAGGGTATATCCGTAGTTTTTTTTTGTTCTTCCATTATAATTTGTTTGTCGTATTTTTAGTATTAAGAAATACTGCTAATCATGATAATTAAAGTTGCTCAAGCAGGCAACAGGTTGACATGTCTGCTTGAGCAGCTTGAGGGTATATCCGTAACTTTTTATGGTTCTTTCGTTGTAATTTGTTTGTCTTATTTTTTGTGTTAAAAATCCTACTAATTATGATAATTAATTTTATCATGACTTAAAATATTCCAAAAAAATATGATATATCACAATATTAATAATTTAAAATATTTAAAAATCATATTAAAATTTTAGTTAACTCTCTAAATTATATATATATCACTTAAATTTAAACCAAAAAAACGATAAGAAGTATTTTTTTTTAAAAAAAAGAAGAAACTTGTATACATACTTTCAAATAGAAAAGTTATTCACACAACAATATAATATCTTTAATTTTATAAATAAAACAATATAATATCTTTAATTTTATAAATAAAAGGATAAAAATGACAGCTGTGGGATTTGAACCCACGCCCTTTCGGACCAGAGCCTAAATCTGGCGCCTTAGACCACTCGGCCAAACTGTCAAGATGTTAAATTATAAATATTTAAATTAATATATATTAGTTATTATTTCATATTAAGTGTGTGATGAAATAAATAAGGATATCTTATAGAAATATTTTATCTACCTTTTATGTGAAGTAAATATAAACCAACAATTTATACTGGTGGGAAAAAAATAATTCAAAAATTAACTAAAATATAAAATAAAATTAATTGATCAAAAAATTATTATTCTTATTTCAAATATTAAACAACCCTTAAAATTTGTAGATATTATAACCAAATATCACCTTCAAATATATATTTATATATAAAACTTTACAAGAAATATACTAAGGTTCTCAAATAATATTAACATCAATAATATGGAGTGATACATGGAGATTTTGAGAATATTTGAAGGAAGATTTTATATCACTATCGTGAGTCATAATTTAAAAAAGCGAAAAATATAGGGATCGTTGTCACACTATCAAAAATGGAAATTTTGGGATGGATTTAGATACGATATCTGAAGTTAGTCTTGATATTTTAGATATAATATATAAAGTTTTACATAATTAAAATTCAGATAAAAATAAAAATGGTTAAAGTCCAACAATTATTTTTCTTGAATTTTAGATAAAAATGCATAAACTTTACTCATAAATAATTTCAGATATATTATTTAAAGTTTAACAAATCAAACTTAATTTCAAATACTATATATTTGAAGTTAATATATGTGTGCAAAATTTAAAGGAAGGAATACATTAAGGGAAATTTTATATAGTATAACAAATGTGTGATATGTATTTATTATTTATAATAATATTTTTTAACAATTATATTTTATAATTATACTTCACTCTCTGCTGAATTTCATTTGCACCTCTCTCTCTCTCGCTCTCGCTCTCGCTTAAAGCAACCATTGTCACAATTTCAATATATATACATGAATTTGAAAAGGGGAGGCTCGTGCAGATAATAAATATTTTTTTATTTCGACTTATGTGATGTTGATAGAATTTTTTATATATTTTTAAAATTTTAAGTTGTTAATTATTACAACTTATAATATATTTTATGTTAATTTTAAATAATATATATTACTTATTTTGTTTCAATTTATGTAGTGCTATAGAATTGTGAGGGACAATCAAAATTTTACTTATTTATCTAAATATTTTAAATTATTAATTTTTGTAATTTATAATATATTTTACATAAATTTTAAATAATGTATGTTACTTTCTCTGTCTCAATTTATGCAGCACGAATAACATTTCAAGAATCAAAATTTTAAATTAACAATTATTGTGACGTATAGTACTTTCTACATCATTTAAGTAATATACATAAACTTTTTGATTTATTTATATTATATTTTTCAAAAAATACTTCTTTTTTGGCACAAATATAATCATTGAAAAAAATTAAAATAGTTATTTAATTTTATTTGACCAGTTAAAAAAGAGACTTATTTATGATTTTGTGTTTGTTTTATCATAATTATAATTTTTTTACATAACCTAAAATAATTGATTAGGATGATATAGTAAAATTACAGTTTAAGTTGCTAAAGAAATAATTTATTAGGGGTACTATCATAAAATCAAGGTGAAACAGATGAAGGAATATAATTAAGTAACTGAAGTAGACACGTCAAAATATAACTTCCTTGAGATTGAGTAAATTAAAAAATTCACGAAATATTTTCATGGCCCATATAATAAAAGAGAATTGCAAGCAACTCAAGTCGGCACATTGCGAAGAGCTGCCTCCTTATTCAGTCTTCTTATTAGTAAAATACAATGAATACAGTCATCTAATAGTTTGTCGTGGCTTATTCCGCTATTTTCTATTCACTTTCTTTGTTATAATTGTCGTGGATTATTCACTTTCTTTGGTACGAGTTTTGTTGAATTTTTTAGTGAAATCTTTATAGAGCCGTAAGTAATGACCTTGGGAAGAATTTCATGTGTTAAGCGTATTAATTTTTTTGATATATGACTTTTGATCAATATTTTTGTGAAATCTTCATCCATAATAATTTGAAGAAGAATTTCAATAGCCTTAGTCTGATCTGCAAAATTTATTTTAGCATTTATAGGTCACTCAACAGGAATCAGACAATTGTTTTTATTATTTTTCATGTATGTTAGCGCATGAATTTTTTAGTTGTATGACTTTTGATTAATTATTTTGTAAAACTTAACAGAACAATCTGTAATGACCCAGGAAAGAATTTCAATAACCTCGGCCTGATTCTCACAAATTTTTTAACATTTAGAGGCCACACAAAATGAATTAGATAATTTTCTCTATTTTTCATATGTGTTGGCTTATAAATCTTTTGGTAGCACCACTTTCGGTCAATATTTTCAAGAAATCTTTATGGAACCATTTGTACTGACAGACAAGTTCGGAATTAGACTCAAAGAGGTTGCTTCGGTGAAGGTGTAATGATAATACTGTCCAGTTAGAGAGGCGACTTGGGAGACAAAGTCCGACATGCGTGCTAGATATCCTCTATTTTTCTAAGCTTCAAGTACTTTCATTTAATTCATGTTCGAGGATGAACATGATTTTTAGTGGTGGATAATATAATGATCCGTTAGCTTATTTTGAGAACTAGTCCTCTTACCTCATAAAATATCCTTCTCGTAAAATTTTTAAATGAAAATGCTCGTATATCTACGATTATTTGAGTTTGAAAGGAGTAAATGACAAATGAAGAGTTATGACTTTTATAAAAAGTGTGACCTTAGTTGAAGAGTTGCGACTTTTCTCAAAAATTGCGACTTTTGCAAAGGGTTGTAACATTTTCTAATGGTTGTGACCTCTTCGATAAATCATAATAAGCACTGTTTGTTGTCTATAAATAGAGAATTTTCCTCTCATTACTAACAACGAATTTTTCTGACTTCTTCTTATTCTGCATAACTAATTTAGAATTCTAATGTACTTTACTCCCGTTGAGTGCTTAGCTGACCCCGTGATTTTAAGTATCGATACATCGGTGAGTAAACTCGTTCTATCCTGGGAGGATATATTCCATTAACCTCAGACACTTGATGGGAATAATTTTCTTAAGAAAATATTGTGCATTCAGTGAGCTCGATTTTCTTCTTGTCAATTTTATTGTTGTTTTTCTTTACAGATTTTGTTTTCATTACTTGTTTTAATTTCTTATTTTAAAAACTTGTTAGAATCTTTGTATTTATTGTTTTCACAAATTTTTATTCTACAAAAGTTTTATTTTACAAAAGTTTTGTTCTACAAAAAATTATTTTCCAAAAGTTTTTTTTATTCTACCAAAGTTTTATACTACAAAAGGTTGTGTTCCACAAAAATTTCTCTTATAAGTATTTTAGTAATATAGGTTAAACAACAGTTAGCACTTCCGCTTTTGGTATATTTGATCTATTTAGTTACTTTCGCATTTTATTTTTTTTGTTGGGTTTAAGTTGACTTGTCTTGGTGGGATAGGACTAGTTTCATCACACTCGGTTTCATATTGTGACAACTAATAACTTTATTTTTAAACGAAATAGTCACACACACTTAAATATTATATTAGAACAGGCAGGGTTCTTGCGTTCAAATCCTACTGCTATCCATCCATAAAAAAGAATTTGATCTGCATGCAAGGAGCCTGACGAATACATAATTATGTATATAAAAGTGTATTCTTTCTAACACTTCTCGATTGTATAAATAAAAGAGAACAAGTAACCCGTCACAATCAATTAAACTAAGTAGATATTTAGATTCGAGTTGAATTTGTATTTGGAAACGAAAACATTGTTTAAGTTTCACAAATGAAACTTAAAATTCTCTATACATATTTCGAGTTTAAAGTTCAAAATGATCAATTGGAGCCAACATTCATGGACAAACGACTCCTAAATTGATAATAAGGTGAAGAATCACATACCAAGATAACATAATTTTTTTTAAAAGAGAAGCACTATATAACATGATCTTTTTCATCTTCAACACTCAAAACTCGAAGCCTTTATTTAAAGATAAAGAAATATTGTTCATCTTACCATATTCCTAGTTAGTGGTTGGAGTCTATACAAATGACACTTGACAGAATTTTATATGCACTTTCCATAACATCTAATTTCTTTTTTTTCCACAACATTTCTACAAGTCAGCGATATTAAATGGATCAATTGAGCTGAATTTGAATGAATTAAGATTAACTAATTTAATCAATAGAAGGATTATTGACCTACCTAAAGATTCTTGGATTGAAATAATTGCATTGAAATAAGCTAAAATACATATCATCATATATAAACCCAATTTCTCCTTAATTTTTATTAAATTATAATTATTTCTATAAAATATTTTAATGTCTTATAATAATTTTTTATTTTTTTCTTTATGACTATATATTAGTTAAGAATATAACTAGGGTTAGTCAAGGCACTAAAAAGATACTTTAATCCAAACAAATACTAAAGAATTGGTTAATTAAACAATTCTGGACTTTTATTACTTTTACAATTTAATGGAGTCAACTCAGAATCAATTCATCCTCGGAGGAGTTGCTCGAATAGTAAATATCCAATCATTTTTAATTTTGAGACTATAAATTTTAGTCACTAAAAAAAAAAGGATGAAAATTTTTACAAATATTAATTTTATTTTTTATTTACGTTTATTAAATATCAAACAAATGCTTTAGGACCTAAAATATTATAAATATTTATCCTTATATATTAGATTATATATGCAATTAAGTAGTATATTTTAACAAATATTAAATTGCATTTGTGAGCCAAATTAAAGCATGAGTTGACCTAAGTAGACAAATAATACAATATCTTAAAAAGAGAAAACTTTAGACATATAATATTTGCTAAGCTTTTGATTTGTTTATGGAATTTTTTTTATTTTTTTTAAAGTCCACCATCCATAACTTTAGTTCAATATATTAAAGCATGAAAATACGAGGTATATAATATATAAACAAATATTTTATTTTTATTTTTCTTCATAAGAAAATATTGTTATGTATACATGAAATTATGCATATCCATTTATTTAATTTGGAAATATATGTGAACTTATTACTCATCCAATAGGTTGTTTCAATATTTTATAGCCGTAGTAAATATTTTTAATTACATTCTGATATTTGCAAAATTATTGACACAAATTATATATTTGATTTTCTTTTTTTTAAAATTGCAATTCTATGTAATAGTAAAAACTTATTATGAAATACTGAATTCAACTAAACCCTCTTGATTACACGGGGTTGGCTAACTACGTACATTTGCATGATTCACGCCTATTTTAGAATATGTAGAATTTACGTTAAATATTTTAATAATTTATTAATTTTAAAGTTTATATACATGATTTAATGTATTGTTTAAAAAAATTAATATAATTTTATAAATTTGTAACTTATTATTTATTTATAAAGACTCATGAGGGAACAAAGTTCTCTTGATTTAGAATATGCTCCATTCCACCTTAGATAAAGTATTCCTTTGCTTGTTCCTTAAGCCATTACTTGAAAAATCAAGGAATATTCAAGCATGAAAAATAGTAAGTATATAATTATATAATGATCTTTATATTCCTATTTTAAATTAGGCGCGAGTTTCACACTTTAATTATAGCGGTTCTTTTTTTTTTTAACATGAACTACCATCATTTGTGAATTAAAACACACCTCGAAGCTGATTAGGCCAATTATCAAATGTTCCTTTTGTCCTGCCAAAACTATTACCATCTACTCAACTAGGTATGTTATAATACATACATGATGATAGTACAGATAGAAAAAAAAATTGATTACTAGAATGATGATAGTCCAGATAGAAAAAAAAAAACTGATTACTAGAATCATGATAGTCTAGATAGAAAAAAAAATTGATTACTAGAGTACGAAACTCACACATAAATAATAGTTCAAATGAAGTTTTGATCACGGTAAAATTATTTTTATGAGATAGTGGTAAGGTCTGCGTACATTTTTATCCTCCCCAGACCCCACTTATGAGATTCCATTGAGTATGTTGTTGTTGTTGGTAAAATTAAATAAAAGATCCCTTGCACAAGATTCCATTAGTCATTTTGGAGTCCTACAAATACCCTGCCCCTTTTATTTCCATTCACAACATCAACCAAAAACACCCCCATACTCCAATATACCAATAATTGTACCCTCAACACATCTATTCTTCATGATTTCTTTTTTCTTCTCTTAGCTTCCAACTTTCATCTATTGGTTGTTTTTTGTTGTTTGCTTAAGGTAACAACACTTATTTTCTTGTTTATAAAGTGTAATATACTGTGTAATTACTAGACTGCGACGAAGATGTCAATAGCTAGAATGGAAGAAGTGGCAACACCACAATTAAGTAAACCAGCAACATCACCTTTGCCTAAGACAGGTTTAGTATCAATTCTTGGATCAGATAATCAAAGAGGAAAAACAACAGGAGGCTCTATTAGAAGAACATTTTCTGCTGATATGTCATCTAAAAAATGGCTTCAACAAAATGGTTTCTTTTCTCCAATCAAAAAGATTGCTTCATCGAAAGATCTTCTTTCGAGCTCCTCTGAGGAAGGAGAAGACGAGGAGCTCGAAAGGAGAAAATTATCGTTTGATGTTTGGAGCTCAATTTTGTCACAAAAGAAAGATGAGATGTCCAATCTACAAACTCCATATATTCACCCTCTTGTTAAAAGATCAACAAGTCCTTTGAGTGAAAAAAGTCTTGAAATTTGTACCGAAAATCTTGGATCAGAGAATGGCTCTGATGGGTTTTCCTCCTACACTCCTTCTGAGAATGGAGATGTAGACGAGGAAAAAGACTATCATCATCAACAACAACAACAATACAACTCACAATTCTTTGAGGAATTGCGAGTTGTAAAGTCTAATTATAGCAAGAGATCATCACCTTTTCCTCCTCCAATTCCTTCCTTGGCTAGAGGTGACAACAAGCCTTCTCTTCACATGCAATCTGAACGCCAAGATGGTAGATTGATTCTTGAAGCTGTTTCAATTCCTCCTCGAAATGTTCTCCATGCCCATCGCCAAGATGGGCGCCTTCTTCTTACCTTGGTTGATAATAATACTTCCATTTCATCCTTAGAACAAGAGATGGAGTGTTATGGTGAAGAAATTGATGAAGTTTTCGATGATATTGATGATCATACACTTCAATTTGATTATAAAATTGATGATTGTCCTAAACAAGAAGAAAAAAATAGGATCATTGTGATGGAACATAGTCCAGGATTGTCAAATGTGGTGATAAATATGAAGTCATCAGCCTTGATGATGAGTCTATTAGATTCTCCATTCGAAATAAGGGAAAAGTCAATTCAATTCCCAACGGGAACAAAATTTCCCAAATTCTCCCTTGAAATGGAAGGTGATCATTTGGGGCTAGGAAACAGGAATCTCGTAACATGGTCTAACGAGTTGAATAAAGTAGTCAACTTGACAAGTTCTGTGGATTCGACTGAAATATCTAAGGAGCTAAGTCAGATAACCTCAATTCTTCAGTCACTCCCAACTCAACTTACACCGGCTACCGCGGCCTCTTTCAATGCCTATGAGTATTTTTGGAGGAAGAATCCTACAATTGCAAAAGAATGCAACAACTATACAACTAAGCAAGTTGTTGTTGCATCCAATAGTACTACTTCCAATGCTAAGAGTACAACCAAAGTAGCAGCATATATGAACTATTTGGTACCTTTGCAAAGAGGATGCAAAGAGCCAAAGATGTCTTACTAATTTGGGAGCCTTACTGCATTGCTACCTCTTGATGATCACCAAATATGAATTTAAATTTAATCGAGATTTCAATATGAATTTTGAATACCAAATAAAAATCAGAAAAAAAAAGGGGGGGGTTAAGTTTCAACATAACCGTTTAGGCCTAAATATCTTTTGCGCGGATAATTAAATCGCTCATTTATCAAGTTTTTGCATGGATTGCCTCTACTTCAAATGGTCTTTAATTAATTTTGACCCTTAGATATGATCTTTAATTTTTGTCCCTTACGACTCACCAAATTTAAAATTTTATGAATCAAAGTATCTTTATCAATGATCTAATTTCTTTAACATAAATTGAGAGAGCTTTTTCCTTGTCCGACATAAATTCCGTAGGAATCAAGTTAGGTGACATAAGTTGTGTAGTATTTCTATGACTTGATTCACTCGACATAAGTCTAGAGAACTTTGCATCGCTCCGCATAAGTTTTATATGAATTGTAGTATAACATAACTTGTGAGATATTATACCACAAAAAATTATTTGTTCAGTGTTAGAGTTATTTTTGGTCACTTTTTTGTGACGTAAAGTGTTGAAGGGCAAAAATTAAGCATCACCTCGAAATAAGAACATTGGTGTGAATCGTTCTGTTTTGATTCACTCTAATTCAACTCAACTGACTCATTTGATACTCATAGAACGACAACTAACTCTTCCCAGTAAAATATTTGGCTCTGCCACTAATGAGTTTGGTCGATCTACTTGATATTGTCAAATTAAAATTTTTGATATTGCAATTTCAGTATTATGATATTTCTTTAACATAAAGTCTACAAAAGTAGCCCACAAAATGGATAAAGAAACTATATTTGATTTTAAAAAAAACCCATTTTTCTTCCTATACTTGCCAAAAAGGGAGAAAATATAAATATGAGGACCCTTTTGTTTTGTTTTGTTTTACATAGTTTAGCAAGATTAGCCTCCAAAAATACTCATAAGCATTGAAAGAGGTCGCGGTCGCAGTCGCCGGTGTTAGTTTAGTTGGAAGTAACTGAGGAATTGAGGTTATCTGACTTAGCTCCTCTGATAGTTCAGTTGAATCCACAGAACCTGTCAAGTTGACTATTTTATTCAACTCATTTGACCATGTTACGAGATTCTTGTTTCCTAGCCCCAAATGACCTTCCAGTTTGAAGGAGAATTTGGTAAATTTTGTTCCCATTGGAAATTGAATTGACTTTTCCCTTATTTCGACCGGAGAATCTGACAGCCTCATCATCAGGGCTGGTGTCTTCATATTTTTCACCATATTTGACAATCTTGGACTCTGTTCCATCACAATGATCGCATTTTTTTCATCGTGTTCAAGACAATTATCGCTTTTGTAATCAAATTGAGGTGTGTGATCATCAATATCATCGAAAACTTCATCAATTTTTTCACCACCCTCCATCTCTTGTTCTAATGATGAAGTGGAACTACTACTATCAACTAAGGTTAGAAGAAGGCGACCATCATGGCGATGGGCATGAAGAATATTTCGAGGAGGAATTGAAACAGCTTCAAGGATCAATCTACCATCTTGGCGTCGAGATTGCAGGTGAAGAGAAGGTTTGTTGCCACCTCTAGCCAAGGAAGGAATTGGAGGAGGAAAAGATGATGATCTCTTGCTATAATTAGACTTTACAACTCGCAATTCCTCAAAGAATTGCGAGTTGTATTGTTGTTGTTGTTGATGATGATAGTCTTTTTCCTCGTCTACATCTCCATTCTCAGAAAGAGTGTAGGAGGAAAACCCATCAGAGCCATTCTCAGATCCAAGATTTTCAGTACAAATTTCAAGACTTTTTTCACTCAAAGAACTTGTTGATCTTTTAACAAGAGGGTGAATGTATGGAGTTTGTAGATTGGACATCTCATCTTTCTTTTGTGACAAAATTGAGCTCCAAACATCAAACGATGATTTTCTCCTTTCGAGCTCCTCTTCTTCTCCTTCCTCAGAGGAGCTCGAAAGAAGAAGATCTTTCGATGAAGCAATCTTTTTGATTGGAGAAAAGAAACCATTTTGTTGAAGCCATTTTTTAGATGACATATCAGCAGAAAATGTTCTTCTAATAGAGCCTCCTGTTGTTTTTCCTCTTTGATTATCTGATCCAAGAATTGACACTAAACCTGTCTTAGGCAAAGGCGGTGTTGGTGGCTTACTCAATTGTGATATTGCCACTTCTTCCATTCTAACTACTGACATCTTCGTCGCAGTCTAGTAATTACACAATATAGTAATCTTTATAAATAAGAAAATAAGTGTTGAGGGTACAGTTATTGGTATATTGGAGTATGGGGTGTTTTTGGTTGATGTTGTGAAATGCAAATAAAATGGGCAGGGGATTGTCAGGGTATTTGTAGGACTCCAAAGTAACTAATGGAATCTTGTGCAAGGGACCCTCTAAAAATAAAAAAAAATAAAAAACTCCTAGTTTTGTGATAATGATTAAAATATTAGATGAACTATGCTTCGAGTTTCATATTTTAACTATCAGTTATTCATTTTTTAAACATGGAACTATTATTATCTATGTATTAAAAGTGCCTAGCTGAGTAAATGGTAATAGTTCAGATAGGACAAGGAAACAACTTATAGTATGTTTAATCAGCTTCGAAGTAGGGGTACGCAAAAATCGAATCGGAAAAAATGTTATTGGTTTATTGTTATCGGGTTATTGGATTAACAAATTTTTAATGGTTTTTACAAAAAAAAAATCGGATTATCGGTTCGGTTTCGAGTTTTAGTATTGGATTATTAGGTAAATCGATAACTCATTAAGACTATAATAATTTACTAATTTATCGCTTTATAACTATTAAATATTAATAACTTAACATCACTACTAAATCGATACTCGTAAGTCATGTATATATTTGGTTTCCAATGTATAACCCTTTTGTTGGAAAGTAAATTAAAATATAAGGTCAAATAATATATATTATTAAGTTTAGGTGCTCAATTGATTTGTTTTGTTTTATTACATAATTTACATCTCATCATATTATGTCAAATTAGAATATGAGGTCTATTTTATTTTCTTAATTTCACGTTAAATTAAAATCAGATAAATAAATTAAAATGAAAGAAATATTAATTAAATAAAATGGCTTAAGGAACAAGCAAAACAATCACCTTTACAAGTTTAAGTATCGAAAGAATCGTCACTATTTATTTACTCTTAATCAGTGTTTTAAAAGACGGAAGCGTTAAAAAAATATATTATTTAAAAAAAAAAAGCATATTCCAAATTATGGAAAAATTGGTTCCCTCATGAGTCTTTATTAACAAGTTACAAAATTCATAAAATTACGAAATTTTAAAATTAATAAATTGTTGAAATATTAACGTAAATTCTACATATTCTAAAATACATATAAACCATGAAAATGTACCTTAGATGGAAATAAATATTTATCACTTATTTTAGATCGTACATTTTAAAAGTCTTTTTTTTTTTAATTTCGTGCGAAGACAGATTAAATCATATAAAAATGAGATTGAGGGAGTACAATTTTTTCAAGTTATCTACACGTAACAAATTATTTATAAACTGATAGCTTAATTTGCAAGCCTTTTCAAAAAACTTTTTGCAAAATTTAATTAAATAGACATCCACAATTTTATCTATACTTAGTAATATTTTTTTATTATATGAAGAAAAGAATATAATATTTTTTTAATTATATTAGTGTACGTGCTTTGTACGCGTGTGATATTAATTAATAAAATTATATATGTAAGAAGAATGTAACACATTTATACATCGATAGGTTTAGAGGTAATAATATTTTACTCTCTTTCATAATATTATATTATCCCGTAGTTTATATGCATGTTGGTTGATAATTTGTCTGCATTTTTATTGGCTTCAATTTTTATTTGCATGTGTGCATGCTAGAAAGGAATATATGTATTTATTTATTATATTTTATATTTTAAAAATATTAATATAATACTGGGAAAAAAATGGTGAAAAGATGACTTTGTTTAAAAAATAGTCTTTTAATGAAGGGCAAAAAGCTCAAACAACATTTCTAACGATTTTCACGCTTTATATATACATATATACACTACCTCGTATTCTCATGCTTTAATATATTGAATTAAAGTTATGGACGGTCCTTTAAAAAAAACAATTATTTTCATAAATAAATCAAAACTTTATTACTCCCACTGTTTTATTTTGTTGGACGTCATTCAATTTTGCACGATATTTAAAAAAATAAAATTTTAAAATTTATGATCTTAAATAATTTTTAGATATTTATATGGTTATAAATTATTTTATGTAAAAATAAAAAAAATTAAGTTATATTAAGATAATTTTTTTTTTAGACGAACTCAAAAAAGAGTATCACATAAAACGATATCGTAAAAGTAGCAAATATTATATGTCTAAAAATTCCTCTACTTAGGTCAACTCATGCTTTAATTTGGCTCACGAATATAATTTAAAATTTGTTAAAAAAATTCTATTTAATTGCATATTCAATGTAGAAGGATAAATATTTAGAATATTTTAGGTCACTAAGCATTTGTTTTATATTTAATTAACCATAATTTAAAAGTATTAGTAATGACAGAAGGATGAATTGATTCTGAATTGACTTAATTAAATATATATAAATTAAAAGTAATTTAATTCCAGAATTATTTAAATAATCAATATTCTTATTCTTTTTATAATACCATTAGTGACACCATCATGCATCTTTTATAAAATCTTATAATTAAATATTTTTTTGTTTGTATTAAAGTATCTTTTTAGTGCCTTGACAATCTTATTATCCTAATTTATTTTTAATTAATATTTAAAGCTATTTCCAAAGTCAACAAATTGTTGACTTTATTTGAAAAATCATCTCATTTCAATATTTTCAACCCTTTAATTAATTGAAATATGTGTTTTTGGTATCTTTACGTCAAAAATTTATTTTATATTTAATTTGAATATTTATAAAATTATATTATAATTAATCAATATAAAGTAACAATACAAATTTACATATCACATGAATAATTAAGTGTAAATGATGAACAGTTAATATTCACATGTAAATGAATCAAATTTAATTATTTTTAAAATTATTTATTATTTTAAATTTTTAAAATAAAAATAAATTTTAATTATTTATTTTACTCTTAATAATAATTGTTCTTAAAAATTATAAACATCTTAATATAATAAAAAATAAATATTATTGACTATAAAAACTTATATCTTAAAATATAAATATAAATAATTTAACCAAGCAATCTCTTGGTTAATATTTTTAAAAGAAAAACATAAGAGATGATTTCAGATTAAAAAAAATATTAAAATAAAATAAATGTAGTGAAAAATTGAGACCATAAAAGATTAAAAGGGAGCATAAGATTCTGTAAATAAGATTCCCCCACTAAATGGACAAATAAATTATCTACTTATTAGTGAGCCTATTTACTAAGAGCTAGCATTTTAATTATTTGTTCAATAAAATTTAATAATTTTAATATAAAAATATATTTATTTTATATAATTAATTTTGATATTACTTAAAAGATCTTTATATTAGTGGTGCATAAAATTAAACCTTCCCTTTTATAAATTTTAGAATACCTTGAAATTTAATTCAAGAATTTTTTCAGCTCAAAAATTAATATTTCAATATTTGATTATCTAATCTTATAAATTCAAGTTATTAAAAGATGCACACTTTTGTATACTCAATAAAAATATGTATTCAGCATAAATAAAAGCATTATATTATTTACAAAGATTCTCCAGTTAATATCTCCTGAAAAAAAATATTTTTCTTATCTTTAAGAAATTTATTTTTTTAAAAATATATATTTTTTAAAATATATTTTGATCAAGAAAACATAGATAAATAAAAATATTTTCCTCCATACTAAAGACACCCTAAATTCCATTATTTATGTTTTAAAATATGTATTGGTATTCTAGAAGGGATTCATCACACCGGAGCGATCGACTATTGAAACAATTCATCTTGTTCGAAGAATGATGGAGAAATATAGGGAATGTAAGAAACCTTTATATGGTATTCATTGATTTTGAGATGGTCTATGACAAAGTTTCGAGGGATGTCGAGGTGTCCAGAGGCGAAAGGTGTTTCAGTGGTGTATATTAGAGCGATAAAGGACATGCATGATGGAACCAATACTTGAGTAAGAACGGTAGGAGGAGATTTGAAGTATTTTCCTGTTAAGATGGGACTTCATCAAGGATATGTGTTGAACCCTATTTTTGCCTTACAATCTATTTAGGAGGAGGTTTCATGATGTATACTATTTGCGGATGATATAGAACTGATTGATGAGACCTGAGATAAAGTTCATTATAGGTTGGAGGTTTGGAGACATACTTTGGAATCCAAAAGGTTCAAATTGAGCAGGATCAAAACAGAATAATTAGATTGCAAATTTAGTATGTATTTGCGAGGGATGAAGCGGACATTGAAGTGAGGCTTGCCCCTCAACCTATTCATAAGAGAGATAGCTTTAAATATCTTAGGCCCATCGTCCATAGTAGTGGTGATATCGATGATGATGTCACGCGTCGCATTGGTGCAGCATGGATGAAATGAAGGCTTGCCTCTAGAGTATTGCGAAAGGTAAGTTATACAAAATAATAGTAGGGGTAGCCTCTGTGACAGACAAGATGAGAAAAAAGAGACTGAGATGATTTGGGCATGTGCAGAGGAAGAGTGTCAATGCTCATGTTAGGAGTTGCAAGATGCTGGATTTAGGGGTTACATAGAGAAATAGAGATATATCGAAAAAGTATTGGGAAGAGGTGATTATATAGGACATAGCTCACTTTTATATCACTGAAAACATGTCCTTAAATAGAAATGAATGGAGGTCGCATATTACGGTAAGAAGGTTAATAAGCTAGTAGGGGTATGATGTTATCTTGCATTGTGATGTAGTAGGTTAGTATGATTAGTCGCGTCTTTATATGTTGTGTTATTACTGCCCGTCTTTATTTTTATTTATAGAATTGTCATTACTTTTTAGTTTAGTCACTATTCTATATCTACTATTTTCTGCTTTTAGGGCTGATATATTTGAGTTGAGGGTGTTCTGGAAATAGCCAGCCTCTCTATCTATATGAGATAGTGATAAGGTTTGCGTACACTCTATCCTCCTCAAACCCCACTTATGAAACTTCACTGAATATGTTATTGTTGTATTGATATTCTAGACATCCAATTAACCTATTTGTTGTGGAACAAAGACTTAGATTTGTACAAATCTAAAAAACAAAATTTTATATTCTATGGACAAAAAGATATGCTCCATTTTTATCAGATTTTTTTACTTTATAAAGCAACTACACTCACAGAGTTCACCAATGATTTGCCCTTTACATGTTATAGATGGTTAATAGTCATTTGGTACTACTTGACATATTTGGACCTTCCTAGGCTTGTGCAAGTTACAAAGCTTCTTCATGATATTTTTATAACTGATTTCGTCTCAAATTATTTATCGTAATTTTTTAAAATAAATATTTTAATTATTTATTATTTTAAAAGTTTAAAATAAAATTAGTTACTTTTGTCGTTCACTTTTTTTTATTCAGTATTCTAAAAATAAATTTTTATTTTTACTTGTCACTGTTAATATTTATGAGGCTTGATTTTTGAGACGAAGGTTTTCCGGAAACAATCTCTCTGTCTCTATGAAGTAGTGGTAAGGTCTGCGTATATTTTTCCCTCCTCAGATCCCACTTATGAGATTTTACTGGGTATGTTGTTGTCGTTATTGTACTTGTCACTGTTAACATATAAAAAAAGATAATTAGTTTTTTTTTTTTTATGTTTTACCTTCATCATTAATTACTTATTCTCCAAATCATTTCTCAAATTACTTAAGACTGTACGTCAATTAATATGAATATTATTGTGAAATATTCATATTTATTAGTGTCTTTTAAGAGACATGTAAAATATAAAGTGAACAAATAAAAATAAACAAAAATTGAAAGGAGTATTTTTTTTCTATTTACCTTAGTAGTAATTATTTTTAAATACTACATACACGATAATTACAACTGATGATACATAAATATAATAAATATTTAATAAAGAAAAAAACTTATATCTTAAAACATAGATAATGAGTAAAAGAAAATAATAAATAATTTGAGATATATATATATAATATTTTAATCATAGATATAATAATTTTTGTAAAGTTAAAAATGTTTTTCTTTTCTTCAAAAAATATGAGATGTTTGGCGAAGTTTTTGAAAGAAAATAAATATTTTCAAGCGAATAATAAAAATTATTTATTTTAAAGCTAAAATAATAGTAATTTCTCTCAAAAGCTATTTTGAGAAAATAAACATAGAAGCACTTTTTAAAACTCGATTAGAGCTCAAAAATATTTTTTAAAATTAATTAAGCCAAATAAATTGTTTCTCATCACAAAAGCACTTTTTTAAAAAATATTTTTTAAAATAAATTGATTATTTTAAAAGTTTGGCCAAAATATGTTTAAACCAATTAAATCAATCATCATACTCTTCTTCTCAATTTATATATGGATCACATATTTTTTTTAGTCAGTCTAAAAAAGAATAATATATTTTTATATTATAATAATTTAAATTTAACATGCTCATTTCATTCTTAATGAAATAGTTTATACTTTATTTTAGATTATAATTTTTTTTTTGAAAAATTTTTTAACTTCGTAGTTGATCAAACTACATCATATAAATGGAAGCAAAGCAACTAATATATATATATATATATATATATTCTTCCACTTTTTGTCTGTTTTTAATTTTTTAAAATTAAGTTTCCCTATAATTTGATTTATTATTCCAAATTAAAAATAATAATAAAAATATCTGCTGTTTTCAAGTTTCTAGTACTGAATTTATTGTAATGCTAACTTGTCAATTCCAAAGAGAGCCAATAATTGAATGGTTTATTCCTAATATGACAATAAATGAAATAAAATATTTATTTTCTAGTTATTTTTAGGTATATTTTTAAACAAACTACTATAAGGTGCATAAATTATTATCTTCTTCAATTTATATTAGTTGTTCACATCATTGAGGACATAACCTTACGGGTTACGTAAAGGGGTAAAAATAGATCGAAAAAGTATTGGAGGAGGTGATTAGACAGGATATGACTAGTTTCACATCACCGAGGATATGACATTAAATAAAAAAAATGGAGGTTGCGTATTAGGGTAGAAGGTTCATAAATTAGTAGGGGTAGAATGTTATCTTGTCCTGTGAGTTGTGATGCAATAGGTTAGTAGGATTAGTCACGTCTTTATATATTGTTTGTTACTGCTCGTGATGAATTTTGCTACTTTTATTTATCTATAAAACTGTCATCGCTTTTTATTTTAGTAGTTATTCTATATCTAATATTTTTGTGCTTTTGGGGCTGATATATTTGAGTCAAAAGTCTTTCGAAAATAATTTTTCTATCTCTATGAGATAATGATTAGGTTTGCGTACATTCTACACTCCCCGGACTCCACTTGTGGATTTTATGGATATATTGTTGTTGTGACTTATTTATCAATTAACAAATTTAAGATAGAATTGAATTTTTCTTATTTTACACTACATTTTTCTGAAAGTGTAATCAAGCTAATTAGTAAAATTAAAAAAAAAATCTTAAGTACATTAATATAATTTTTTTTTAAACCTATGATTTTTTAAGTAATATGTAAAAAAAAAGTGGACAACTAATATGAAACAGAACGGAACGGAGGAAATAATTTGGGGCCTTTCATTGAAAAGAAAGTGAAGGAAATTAAATACTTTCCCTTTCATTAGTTTGGTTTAATAAGAAACTAAAAGGGTGAAGTGACATTTTTTTAAAAATAAAAATAATTCTCCATAATTTAAAATAAAGAAAAGAAATTGAAATCATAATTCAAAGAAAGTGAATTATTAGTGTTTTATGTCTTTTTTTAACAAGAAGTCTCAAGTTTAAATCTTAAATATGAAGAAATTAAATTCCTATAAGAAAATGCTTTACTTTTAATGAAACGTACGCGATATAAATTTAAATTAATCAATATCTCAATACGAATATCGACCACTGAACAAAAAGAAAAGAAACTTTCACATAAAAACTTAAATTTTTTTTGAACTTTTCCTTCCATATTCCCTCCACTAAAAGATCTAGAAAATGTAACTTTTACAAAAATTGAATAAATTCAATGTATATATATATAATTAATGTTATATATATATAGATATATAATATGTAGACAATATATATATATACTATATGGTTGCTAGCTAGTTGGAATAATGGTATCCAATCATAAATCTAGCTTGACTAATAATTCATATTAACATGACTTGTCTTTGACAACTAAAACATCTCAAAGATCTAGTGTATCTTTAAATTCATCAAGAATTAGATTTGTGATGGAATGGTCGAGATATTTTTTAATATGAAATTTTGAATTTGAATCTTGATAATGAATTTTTTTTTATTAAGAGTATTTTACTTCTTTTAAATAAATAATCAGTAAATTTCAAATATCAGATAGGTAAAATAAAAAAGAAAAAAAATACTATTGTATCTATCTAAAACCCTAGCTAGAAAAAGTCTTACAACTACAATAATAACATACTTAGTGGAATTTCACGAATGGGGTCTGGGGAGGGTAAAAATGTACGCAGACCTTATAACTATCTCATAGAGGTAGAGAGGTTGTTTCCAGGGAACCCTCGTCTCAAAAACCCATAAGCAGAATAAACTAGATACGAAAACAGGGAAAAGGAAAGGAAAAACGACTAATGATAGAAAGTAAATAGAATAAAATTAAAAAATATAAGACGAATAATGACACCACAAGATATAAAGACCGGACTAAACCTACTAATCTATTCCTACTAAACCACAAAAAAGGTCTTACAAAAGGGGGAAAAACACAAAATAAATAAATAATCCAATATAAATTGCAATTTAATCCCTTTTGGAATAGTTCACTAATTCCAAAATTGGGATCACATATCTTTTTTGTGTGGTCATGTCCTTGGTTTTTTGAGGCCATGCATGTTACAAGTGGCCCTCTAATATGTTGTAACAATTAAATATTAACTTTAACATTTTTAATTATTCAATCTGTTTTAATTTGTCTGTCATACTTTGCTTTTTAGTTCGTTTAAGAAAATGTATGTTTCTCTTTTTGATACTCTTTAGTTTTAACTTTTCATATGACATATATATAAATGAACGAGATTAAAAGATATTTTGATACATTCATCAGATCTTTATTTAATGTATAACTACAAGATTCTGAAGTTATTTATTTTTTAAAATATCAAATTAAAACGAGACAAATAAATTGAAACGAGGAGAGTACTATTATTTTATTTGCATGAAAGAATCATATTGATCCTCATGAATGTATGGTGAGTTGTTGAATCAAAGGACTCACATTTCTCCTTTTGGATATGTGTAATGCAAAATCAAAAGTGTGTTTGTGTTTGTGAATCATAAAAAAAGTGAAGATATATATTCCTCTCCAACAACACTTGTATTTGATGATTTTTATGCCCACTTATAGTAGTATAAAATAAAACATTGAATATCACTACTAAACTACAGGATTTAGCGACAGATAAATTATGCAGTAAACAGTAAAATTTATCGTTAATTTTATTTATTGATGAATTAGTAATTTTTTTTTAGCTACAAGTAAATTAGCGATAAAATTTATAGCTAACTTTTTAATTTATTTATTTTTTAGTAACGTATATATGTTATTTTTGTATTTAATGTTTTCGACAAAAAAATTTATTTATGAATAATAATGTATACATGTTCTGAGTTTATATCAATATGTTATTGTATATGAATTGTTTGTACATAGGGGTGGCAAATGGACGGGCTGGATCAAATTTGAGCGAATTATAATGGGTCAAGACAACAAACGAGTCAAGATTCAACCCAACATCAGTTCTACTAGTGCAGTGACGAGACTGTTCTATTCTAAATCAGAGTTTGTTGCAATGGCGAAATCAAAATTTTCTTTTTAAGAGCGTCCAAAATTTGATATATATGTATGAAAAACAACTCTTAACCGATCAATATATTTCGCACAATTTTCTCTCTCTCTCTCTCTCTCTATATATATACATAATATAATTTTTCGACGAAAGCTGTCTGATTGACCACAATGAACTATATATGGCTATGCCACTGAGAATAGACCATGCAATGTGCGTTTTAATTTTAATCATTGCTTCAATACAGATACTGAACATCGAGTGAAACAACGAAAATTAAAAAAAAGTAGAACAACTTGTTTAGACAATTATTGCACTGATGGGATGAGTTGGTGTCACATATAGGGAATTAGGTTCTAAGGCTACGTTGCAAACTGATACACCTTATGGATATTTTCAGAAAAAGGAATACTCTCGACCACCGTTTTATATTAGTTGTTCACTTTTTATTTTATAGAAATTATATATACGATGATTAGTTTTACGAATTTATCTTTTATCCATTTTTTTGAAAAATAATTTTTGAAACTTAATAAATTTGTTTGAGATTTCAAAAAAAAAAAAAAGTTGTAGCGTAAAACGAATTTTTTTTAATTAATTCTATCTTGTTTTGGTAAATTGACAATTTAATTTGAGACAACTATTTACACTAAAGTGGACAACTAGCAACAAACCGAAAGAAGTGAATATTAGGAGTGCGCATCGGTCGGTTCGATTTATCGGTTTTCAATTTTTAAATATGCTAAACTAATAACAAACTAATAAAATAATTCTTATCAATTGTCGATTTATCGGTTTTACGTCTTTAACGGTTCAATTTTCGATTTACCTGATAAGTATGATAATGAGAATTTGCAATAATAAAAGTAGATGAATGCGAAAAAAGTAAAAACTAAATACTAAAGTGGTAAATAATCACTTAAATATAATAAAGATTAAAATAGATAAAACACTACTATAGTGTCCTATTATTATTAAATTACTAATATTTAATATAAATTTTAACAATTGTTTCAATGGATGAGACCAAACTATTATGAGTTAAAACTAAATGTGGATGGCTCAAAGGGTTCGAAGGAGGATTGGCCATTCAATCTTGTGAACTAATCGAGATCAAAATTGAAACAAAAAAAAGATATGAACAAATCGAAGAGGAATAACCAATCAATGAAAGATGGTGTTCTAGGTCATGGTTTTCATAGAGTTACTATTGAGCCCAACTCTCTCTTGACTATTTAGATGCCAAAAATATTGCCGCACCCGTATTGGATCTGGAGAATCCGACACGCACCCATCAATATTTTTAAAGAGTCCGAGCAACAGATTACACATTTTTCTTGTCAGTGAAAGTTTCTTTTCTTCAAAATAGTTTACATTGTACAAGGTATCATCATCACAAATTACACAAATTAACACCCTATATCTATGATACAACTCCCACCAGAGATTATATATTTCATCATTTCAATGATATATATGGGACTTTTAAGTCCTCTTTTATCATAGACAAGAATACTAAACCTAAATGAACAACACTATATATTTCACCAACCATGAAGAAGTACAATAAAACAAAAACAAAATCCAGCACTACAAACCCTTGATCACGACGACGACGACTATAATTCCTTCTACCTGCCTGTGGCTTAATTTACAAAGGGCAATTCTAAGCCCCAACTGTGTCCATCAAGCTGAACAGGTGCACTTGCAACCTGTGAAAGTTCAATCTTGTTGCGTTTGAAGCTTGTTCATTCTGTCGAAGATCCATAGGGCATCGAAGCCTCATTCATATCTCTACAAGAAGATATCTATAACTCTGCCATTTTTCCAAATGGTATCCTGCTGTACATACGACTGGAAATACCCGGCGTTAGCATGAGCCTGAAGTGCAGGAAACAATCTTCACTGCTATCTAAATCCAAGCAAGAGAACCTCGATCATTGGCAGTTTGAGGACGACCTCTAGTTGGCGTAGGTGGTCTGTTAGCGTTTAGCTCCTACTCAAACAAATCAATGTAAGCAAGATTTACATAGATCAAAGTAAAAGTAAATAGTCGAAGCAAAAGATCTGGAAATATTGAACCTGCATCCAAGTGTCTTCCATACGCTCAGGTGAATTTTCTGGTGATGAAAGTGCTGGCGGCAATGGGTGAATAAGTTTTGGAACAACTACAAGATCTCTACCCAATACCAAGATTGCACCAGCATTATTAGCAGTACCTGCAGCCAAAAAAAGAATAATATAAGAAAAATCCACAGAAATATTTGCGTAAAAGATAAAATCACTATCTGGAGTAGAATTCTTCCCAATTTTCAAACATCTAAAAAATTAGAACATACCACAGTAATTGGTGGCTGAAAATAGTGTAATTAAATGTCCCTGAGCAAATCGTTCAAAGCCATCCATAACGCATTCGTGCGCTCGCACTATGAGTTGAAGATCATTGTTGTTGCAAAATTCCATCACACGATCAGGCTGCACATTGGCAAAGGCTTACATGAGGACACAGGAAATGCTAGAGAAACTACACTCAGCCAAACACCTTTAGAAACAAGATAAGAAGAATAACCTACGGTCTCTGCAGACCAAAACCAGAATAGAGCCAACAGAAAAATGATGTTCCTGATACTTATAAGAACCTTTAAGGACACCAGCTGACTGAACCAAATTACCGTTAAAGGACTCTTTAAGTGCAATTATCTTAAAAGAGTTATGCACAAAAAAATTAAATTTGCTAAATCCCTAGTAGTTAAAACGTAGAATTGTTGCAAACAGCAGGACTGCAGTTGATCGCAAAAAAAGATGTGATGAAGATTTTGAAAAAAAAACACAACCTATCAATGAAAAAATATGAGTAATAGAGGGCATGTGGAGGCAGACTTTTATGGTTCAAATGCCAGTTCCTTCTGTACTGGGACCTTTTTAAGTAAATACAGTTAATACAACTAAAAAAGAATGTGGCAGCTTCCAAAAAGTTTCTAAAACTGGTCAAGTGGAAATCAATTTCATTACCCTGAAAGAAGAGACAGAAAGAATCACTCACCCCAAAAGTAACCAACCCTGGACCTCTTGCATTTGGTCTTAACCCTTCAACGCTATCATTTTCCGTTGGATCAGACCTAGATGCACACAAGTAATGTAAGGAAGTGGGAGATAATCAAAAGTAATGAACTAAGAAAAAGAAAAGACAGAGACTAACCACAACAAATCCATCAGAATAATCGACCCTGCTTCCATGGTGATAGGACGCTGGATATTCTCGATCTGTTCTACATGATTAATCGACCTTCCAATGCCACCATGCATACAGATTATTTTTTTCTCAATTAGTGCTGCGAGGGGAAGCCAATTGAACAACCTATTAATCCGATGCCAAGCCCAGATTCCATCTCTCTCACCCTGTTCCAGATATGAACATCAGTAGCTAACTCAGAAACTAGAGTTCTTTTCCTGCAAATGATACCATACCATGCGTTCAATGCACTCAATTCGAAAGCCGAAAAGTGCATTAATATCTGCCGCTTCATGATTCCCTCGAATTAAATGAACGTTGTGGGGATGCTCAACCTAAATCAACCATTTTATCGGCATTAAAAATAATTGATCAATTCAAAAAGTAAAAGCGGACTAACATCCAGACAAAACAGGTACCTTTAAAGCAAGGAGAAGAGTCATGGTCTCCAAACTGTGTTGGCCCCTATCAACATAATCTCCTAAGAAGAGATAATCGATGTACCTGATAATGATGCACAAAGAATATTTCTTGTAAGAATCATTGAGACAACCACTGATTAGCAGTTAAAGGATCACCTAAAGCGCGCTTAAGCCCTAAAGCTTAGTGAAGCCTGAGTTGTGCGCTTCACCTAACTTAACTGGGGCTCTAGTGTAGGCATCAAGGCAAAAAGGCGAGCACAATTTCATTAATTACTACCCTCTATAAGAGCACCACGTTTGGTGATACATATAGTTCGCAACTATGAATTAGAAATTACAAGTTTAGTGCAAGCAAATTGGCCACTTAAAAACATAAAACTACATCTCATCTAATTCAGAAATTTAAATGATTTTAACTACATACATATATAGAAAGAAAGCATTTAACTAATTTTTTTCCATTCTTCGGTTAGGATAATTTTTTTTATGATGGAAAAATCCCAAAGGCTTGTGGCACATGGTTCAAAACTCTATGGATAATGGATTGCTCCTCTACTTTTCTCCACTTAAATTCAATTTTTGTTTTAGGCAAGTCTCAAACCCATGATATGCATGTAACACACATATCACGCGCTACACTAGACGAAAGCCCTGGGAGGGCGTACAAATAACTGCTCCCTCTATTTTATTTTATGTGGCACCCTTTCTTTTTTAGTCCGTCCCAAAAAGAATGCATCTTACTATATCTAGAAACAAGTTAACTTCAAAATTTTCTTTAATCACCACAAAAATATTAGAGGACTGTTTTAGACCACAAGTTTCAAAAGTCTTCTCTTTTTCCTAAACACAGTGTCACGTAAAATGGGACGAAGAGAGTATTTTTAGCGTCTATAATTACATTTTCTAGCATTATATTTCTATTTTTCTTTTTTTTTCCCTTTTATTGGTCCTTTTCTTGCTAAAACCCATGCTTTAATTGCACTTTGCGCTTAAAGCCTCGGCAAACTTTGCACTTTTCACCTTTTGACTACTTGTTGACACCCCTTCGTCAAAAAATTACATTGTATATATAGGTCGGAACTTGGTTTAATATATATATATAAGAGTATTGACACTTCTTAACACAAGTTGAAGGTTTGGTGTACCAGTTAAGGGGTTGCAAAAGTAGTTTAAGGTTGTGTGTTCTATCCTTGTAGCAACATATATATTTTTTCTTTATATTTTGATAAAGAAAATATTGGCTCTGCCATTGCCTAAGACATAATACTTGTGGGTTGTAACAGCTTGCAAGGCCAATTAGTAAAGACACACGCAAATTGGTCTAAACACCATCACCATTTTTTTTTTTAAAGTTCCATTTAAAAAAAAAAGTTGTAATTGATTTTTGTCCAAATCTAGTTTTTATTCCAACTTTTAGTTTGCAATTTGTGAATATCTCACTCTTTTCGTCCTATTATTCCTATTTTTTTCAGCTACTTGTAATTTTTGTTGTTCTTCGTCAACAAAATTCTCAATTAATTTGTTTCCATATTGTTGATTATTTTTTGAATTTTAAAAAAAAATGTAATTGAATTTCGTATTGTTGATTATTTTAAGGATAACCACAGTACTCCCTCCTATTTCCTCGAGTTTCTTCAACTTTAACGAATATTCCATACCAATAATGCCTTTCATCAGCTCAACTTCATATGGATGTACCTTTCTCGCATGAAGACTTCGGCTCTGCTCTGTATCCTAAAATGTTGTGATCAGCTAATCACATCAAGTAGCAGGCTCAGCTCATCCAAAGATTCCTGCTACTATGTTGATCTCATCTACGAATTCTACAGCTTCTCATAGTAGATTTTTAGTTAGAGGACTATTTTGTAATCTATTTCTGACATAAAAAATACACCATCTTAGTGCTATATCATTGACAAAATATACTTTACCTTTTTGCATCTAAACGGTCAAAAAAATGCCCCCCTAACTTAAATAGGTGCCACCATAAATAGTTATACCTTGTGCATAGCTCATTCTTATCAAAATATTATTCCTATTTCACCCAACTATGGTATTTAGGCTACCACTCATAACAAAATGTTAGATTATTCAATCTATATTGTTGATTATTTGCATAACATGGTATGCCTATTTCCTAGACTTTCTTCAATATTTATGCATTTCCAAATCAATCATGCCTTTTGACAAGCCTATATTCATCTGGCTGTACATTTCTCTTCCAAAGGCTTTAGCTCTGCCTTGTACCCAACTATTTTGTGCTCATCAAATAACAGCACATAGTAGGCTCTTTTCATCTACTGATTCCTGCTACTATGATCATCTAGAAGCTCTTGCTCATAAACTTCACTCCTCTACACCATTTTAATTCATACCAATTCACTGTTGATCCTCCATGTGAATCAGCTCAAGAGTCTTCCTTTCACCCAAAGACGACATCCTTATTTCTGCCATGACCAAATCTTTTCCAGCTGTATCATTTTGATAACACATCAAGTCATTGTACTCGTATCCAAGGCTTAGGTTATTATATGATTGAAAAAATAATAAATTTGATACCTCCAAAAGATCAGGATAAAGCAAATTTCAACACCACACCCAGCATGGCATATGTAAAGGTTCCTCCCCCAGTGAAAGCAAGAACTTGATACTGCAATTCAGGTGGTGAATAATAAGGGATAAGTTCACAAACGTCTCCTAAAATACTCCCCCCTGCAGTTTCTAATGTTACACACACCTCCCTGCTCTCATGTTTAGTGTAAAAAAAAACTTACTGACTCGAAAAGGACAAGTTTGTCCCTTGTTTCACCATTTTATTTTCCCTTCCATTCTGTGAAAGAAATTTAAAAATTAACTTATTTATTTTTGAATTGGTCCATTATAGTACCCAAAATTTAACTTATTTTATTTGAAATTTTATAGTCAGATGCATACATTAATGGCATTGTATTTTTCATCTTTTTTGAGTCGAGGGTCAATAGGAAAAAGCCTCTCTTCCTTTTTAAGGTAAGGGTAAGGACTATATACCCTTACTTTATACTTCAAGTGGAATTATACTCAGTATGTTGTTGTTGTAGTTGCAAACATTAATGGCGCACAACTTTAAACCATTTCAATATACAAACCTCATTTCAAATTTTGGGTAAGCAAACTAATCATTTAATTTACAAATGGGAAACTTCATTACTTATACGTCAATTTTCTTCCTTTTATATAACAAAACTATATACTTGTACTTCATTGGATATGTATTCAATTATATCACACTCATTCAAGTTATTCAAGTAATTTTTGGTTAATAAGACGATAAATAAATATATACCATATAACACTAAAACATATAAAATAAATGAGACTAACGTAAAAGTGTAGAGAATTTTTACCATTTTTTGTTATTATTTTTATTCTTAAACAAAACCACCTAACCAAGTTTTGGAGCAAGTAAAGTATTTTATTAAATATTGAAACTTTACAAATTAAGGAGTCTTTGTCTCATATGCACAACTAGATACGGGAGCTTGTGCCAGCACAAACCCAATATATGTTACTTTTTTTTTTTTTTGATAACAAGCGAAACGCGTAGCCGCTACCCTTTGGGTACGCACAGGGTAAACCCTCGCTCCTCCGAAATAACTCGCAAACCACATAGGAGAAGTCACCCACAATAGGCAAGCCCAGTGCAACGAGTTCGACCCATAAGGCAAATTCCTTGCTTTCGCTAGCAAGAGGTTTCGAACTTGAGACCTCCAAAATGGAAGTCTCAAGCCCAAACTACTGGGCTACCCCGAAGTTTAATATGTGATACTTTTTTTGACCCAATTTATGCGACATAGATGAAATTTGGAAAGTCAATAATTTTTATATATTTTTTAAAACATTTGAAGCTTCAAATCATTGTGATTTATATTAATTTTTACATCATTTTCAAATAATATGTATTTCTCCCTTTGTCAATTTATGTGTCATGGAATTTGGAGAGCCAACTAAATTCTTTAGGCTCTTAATTTAAATTGTTAATTATTATGATTTATGATAATTTTTATATAATTTTCAAATAATATACATTATTCCCCCTACCTCAATCTACATGGCACTGATAAAATTTCGAGAAAATATTCAATTCAAGGTGGGTAATGGCTTGAAGATTGAGTTCTGGAATGAACTTTGGATAGGTGAAAGGAGCTTGAAATCTCTCTTC
>JBCEWC010003113.1:0-31504 GCA_038996855.1 Solanum aculeatissimum | reverse complement strand
AGGAATCAGGTAAGGAAGTAGGATCTCTGCTTTGATACCATGTTAACAATCAAAATTGAAGAGATGCAGTTGGAATCAGGCAAAATCGAATGAGGAACCAGAGAGAAAATTGAAAAATATCTAGGGGTCTCCTTTCATTCTGAGTAATTGCCTCTCTCGGAACATGTATTTGTCTTTTTATATACAAAATATAATCCCTTACTTTCAATTACAAAAATAGGAAATATAAAATATGTAAAAAATGAGTGGGTCGTATCAGTTTGGGCTTGCAGTTAGTTGGGCTGCTAATATGTTCTTATTATGAGGTACAACAGTTATAGACACCATCTCTAATAGCTTGTTTTTGCTCTAATTGAGTGAGTCCAATACTAAAGGATGCAAAATTCATATGTATCAATATACGAAACTTGAAAAAAAAAATGAAATTGTCAGTGACTTTATAAAGAATCTGTATGAATTTGGAATGAGGAAGATGAAGTTAACCTACCTTCTTTTTGAAATTAAATAATAGAGAGAGAAAATGTCAGTTGAAATTGGCGAGAAGTTGGAAGTAACCGAATCAAGTTGAGCTTGATTTTAGGAGCAAAGATAGGATTTGTTGTCGAAAAGATGAAATTGTAAATGGAGTGTATCGGACGTGTATAGAAAAAAATAGAAAAAGAAAAATTTTAATTTTTTTTAAAAATTGATAGAAAATATTTAAAAATAATATAAATTAAATTATGTACTTTGATAAATTTTTCATAAATCAAAGTTGGGCGGGCATTAAGGCCCAATACAAAAGGAGGTCCACACAAAGTCGGTTCCACCGACTTAAAACAAGAACCAACAGTCAAAAGGAGTAACTCTAGGGTTACTTTCTATTTACTTTCCTTATAAATAGAAAATTTATTAAAAAAAAGTTATTTTGGATTAATTTTTTATCAAAATCATATTTTTCAAAAAAAAAAAAAAACCAACAACAACATATAGTTTGTTAAATAGTGTTTGGATTAAGTTTGGTTTCTTTCATCGAAGTTTTAGTTTATTTAGGATTACAATTACAAAATAATTTAAATACGCACTAACTAATAAACAAAAATATAAATCTTGTTTTTCTTCTTTCTTGTATCATCATTGATATTGTGTTCCAACCAACAAAATCAAGAATATCTTACGTTTAATAATAAATTGTGAAGTTACGAAGTTAAATTATTAAAAAAAAACAAGATTGAGGTTGATTTTAAAGGAATCTCGTGATATTGTATTCTTAAAATCTTTGTAAATTGTGTTATGTTTGACATAAATATTCATAATTTTCTGCCAGAAAAATAAATTCTGAAATTGAGAAATAAAATGATAATATTATAAAATTTAAAATAAAATGTTTTTATTGTAAAATCTATGTACTCCCTCACGTGGTTTAACTTGGATACAAAATTTAAGAAAATAAAGAAGAAATGCCCTTTAGATTATTCGTTTTTAAAGTATTTAGGTAGAATGGGCAAAATGAAAGATTGAAATGTTGAGGAAGCTTCCGAATAACGGGCCTAAAGTCCCAACTTAAAGTGAGCCGAACCTACGTCTTCTCAGATGGACAGAGCCCAACATAAATGGATCATCAACTATCTCAGATAGCCAATTTTTGCACCCTTCATAATGAATTAATCACTATCCCAAAATTAATCAAGATTTAGCCACTCTTTGGTGCAAAAAGACAAAAATAACTAAAATATATAAAAACTCCAAATTGAGAAAGATCAAATTAATTTTTGAAGAATAATATTTAATACTAAGGGTAAAACATGAAAATAAATGGAGTTGTTGTCTTTTCTTGATATGTCAAAAATGACACGTAAAAATGAAAATTTATATTAAAAGTTAGTGATAAGTAAAAGTGACAGAAGAAATACTATACACATCTTTTAGTTTAGTATCACAAATTCAAAAATCTTAATTTTAAAAAAAAATTCATATCTAATTAAATTAAGACACCTAAATTTAGACGTAAGTGTTGTTTTTGTAAGCGCCCCCTGGCTCTTTTCATTAATTGGGTGTGCTGTTTTACAGCCATATATGTCAATTGGGTCCAGTGACCCGAATGTCAAATTTTGCACTTATATAATCTAAAATTATTTTTATTCACAATGAAATAAATGAATACTTCAAACTCATGTCAATTTATATTTCAAATATAGACTTTATTTTTTAACGAAAAAAGAGCCTCAAATATTCTCAAACTATTAAAAATAATATAAAAATATTTTTCACCCACCTATTAAGTCTAAAATGCCTTTATCATCTATCTTTAGGTCCAAAAATATATTTTTTTTAATGATTAATCAACATCTTAGTTCATCCTAGGATTTATATGATCGATCATGAGATGAATATATAAGACAAATAATTTATTTAATAAGGTCAAATATATACACTCACCCTTTTTGGGATTAGTGGTTCTTCCTGGACAAACGTCATGCTTGTTTTTTTTTAATTATAATGGGAACAAATAACTATACTTTAGGCCCCCACTCCAATAATTTTAATTAATAATGTTATAAAATTAAGAAATTATATCATGATATGGATTTTCAACTGCTACCACTCCTATCAATCATACATCTGGGTCCCAACCTCTTTTTAATGTTTCCATCTATAACTTTCTTTGTTTCACATTTCACACATTTTTTATTTTTGCTTTCTGTCAAACACACCTTTACTGCTGAATACGACAATCGCCAATTATTCTAAGTTTTTTTTATGTTTTGATTTAATATGATTTTTAAAAAATAATTAAAAAAATTAATTTATAATATTAAATTAAACAATAACAATAACATACTCAATACTTCTTCTGTCTCCCTTTACTCCTACGTGTAACTCAGAAATCCAACCTCTCGCACCTCCTAACAGGAACATCGGTACTTCTTCTCTGCACATGTTCAAACCATCGCAGAATCGCTTCCCTCATCTTGTCAGCTATAGGGGCCACCTCTAGCTTCTCCCGAATGGTCTTATTCCTAATCTTATTACTCCTGGTATGACCACACATCCATCGCAACATTCTCATCTCTGCGACTTGCATCTTTTAAACATATGAGTTTTTGATTGGTCAACACTCCACCCCATACAACAAAGACAGTCTAACTACCATTCTGTAAAACTTACCTTTGAGTTTGGGTGGTATCTTCTTATCACATAGTACTCCAGAGGCAAACCTCCATTTAGTCCATGCTGCCCCAATACGATGTGTGACATCATCGTCAATATTGCCACTACTCTGGATGATGGACCCAAGATACTTAAAGTTTTCTCTCTTGGAAATAAGTTGAGTGGCAAGTCTCGTATCAATGTATGTTTCATCACTCACAACACTGAATTTGCACTCCAAGTATTTTATTTTGGTCTTGCTCAGTTTGAACCCTTTAGATTCCAGAGCGTGTCTCCAAACCTCCAATTTATCATTAACTTTAGTCCAAGTCTCATCAATCAGTACTATGTCATCTGCAAATAACATACACCATGGAACCTCCTCATGAATAGACCGCGTCAGCTCATCCATCACCAAGACAAACAGATAAGGGCTCAACACAGATCGTTGATGAAGTTTCATCTCAACAGAAAAATACTTTGAGTCTCCTCCCACCGTTCTTACCCGAATTTTGATTCCGTCATACATGTTCTTTATCGCCCTAATATATACCATTGGAACGTCTTTTACCTCTAGGCACCTCCATAATATTAAATTAAAAATATATTGAAATATTTTTAAAAAATTTAATCTTAAACTTATAGTGTAGAAGGTTAAAATTAAATAGTTATTACCCCCAAAGAAATATTTTATTTAAAATAGATTAAAATAAAAAATAAAATAAACAAATTGAATTTTGATGACTAATATAAATATTTATATCAGCAATTCTCATTTATATGCACATATATTTTCCTGAATGTTTTGTTTTTTGTAGGAAATCTAAGCTTATTTTATTTTTTAAATTTGCGTTTCACCTGATTATATCTAATGTCATAAATAATACAAATACATTAATATTATCAGTTGATTAACTCATTTATTATTCATATTAAATGTTTTTTTTAATTTAATTCAGTTTTGACCCATTTATATTTAATTAAAATAATTTGTTCATTGATAAGTCAATTTGTTGCATTCAGTTTATTTTGTCTTCTTGAGAGTGCCAAGTTTATTTTGTCTTCTTGTGGTTGGTCAGACTCACATATATTGATTATTTTTATATTCTTATTCGTATAACTAAATTTGAATTTAAAATATGATATCTCATTTTACACGACTTAAAATAATTAATCGGGCGCGAGATAATAAAATCGCAGTTGAAATAATATTTAATTAGAGGTAATATTGTAAAATTACAATCGAAACAGTTAAAGAAATATAATTAAGCAGGCAGGACGACGGAGAGCTGTCTGCTTTGGAAGGTTGTGGTTGATTAGGAGCAGGAGCAGGCAGGACGACGAAAAGTTGTCTGCTTTGGAAGACTGTGGTTGGTCAGAAGCAGGAGGACACAACTCAAACACAAAGGACTGCGAAGAGTTGTCTGCTTTAGAAGGTTGTGGTTGGTCAGATTCACACTTATTGATTATTTTTACATTCTTATTCCTATAACTAAATTTGAATTTAAAATATGATATCTCATTTTACATGACTTAAAATAATTGATCGGGGTGAGATAGTAAAATCACAATCGAAACAGTTGCAAAAATGAGATAGTAAAATTACAGTTGAATCAGTTGAAAAAATATCTCATCAGGGTAATATTGTAAAATTATAGTCAAATCAGTTAAAGAAATATAATTAAGCAACTGAAACAGATAGCTCAAGCAGACAATTCAAGTAGATAGGACGACGAAGAACTGTCTACTTTGGAAGGTTATGATTGATCAGGAGCAAAAACAGGCAGCTCGAGCAGGTAGGATGACGGAAAGGGTGTCACATGACGAATTGATATTAGTTTGGTGATGAATATGAACCTCCACTTATTTATATAAATATTTCTCATGATTGAATTTTGACCGTCGATTTTCTCTTTATCGAACAACCTATATTTTATTTGTAGATTAGATATACAAAAAGACAAAGATTATTGACAATTTGGTCCCACAGGATTCTATTTTCAGTCATTAGGCATTATTCATTAGTACAATGTCCAAATCCATCCTACTGTCCCTCTCGTGCCCACTAACATTTATTACTTATTATTTCTCCATCTATCTTGTTCTGCAACACCTTATTTTCATTCTTCTATACTATTAAAAAGTAAATATTTCATAATATTAATCAAGTTTTTTTTTTAAAATAAAATAAATCAAGCTTTCATGTTATGAATTTACAAAATTTCATCTAACACATCATTATTATATATATATATATATATATATCATTTTAAATTACTCTCACTCCATTTCAATTTATTTATTTGATTTTAACCTAATATGAAATTTAAGATGCACAGTATGTATCAAAACGTCTTTTAATTTTGTAAAAAGCTAAAGTTAAAAATTGTTAAAAATAAAATAGATTTTTTTAATTAGACTAGAAAATAAAGTAAAATAAATAAATCTAAATGAAGAACGTACTTCGCAATAATAATTATATGTAGGGGTGCTTACGATTTGGATAAAAATCTATCCAAGTCGAAAAATCGAAACAAATCGATTAAATAAACTGATTTCATTTGGGTTTGGTTTATTTTAGTTTTAAATTTTTAAAAGTCGATAGTGTTTTGGTTTGGATTTGGATTTGTTCAAAAAAATAAAAAAAATAATCAAATTGAACCGACAAATATCACTATTTCTCCCTTCGAAGCTAAAACGGTGAATTTTCAAACTTTATTCATAGTAACTTTAGTGATTGAAAACTCTATAATATTAATAGTTCTAACTATTTTTCGTTTTGAATGGATTGTTGTCACTTTTTCTCTATTTTGAATGTATCATTACTTTTATTTGTGTGTATAGTTTAATAATTGAATAACCAAATCAAACCAAGCTGAAATCGATAACAACCAAATTAATAAAACATATATTTTAATTAGTTTAATTTTAAAAATTTTAAAATAAATTAAATTGATTTAATTTTAATTTTAACCATCCAAATCTACCAGTGTAGGCAGGGAACTCGCGAATTTTTATTTTTCAATTAGTTATAAAAAAAATACACATGTACTATTCAGTACTAGTTGTATGGATATATTAAATAATGTGTTAGTTTTAAGCTTTTTTAATAAATATTACATGAAAATCTTTTGATTTAAATATTAAATATTTTATTTTCTTTTATAACATAAAGCTTTTGTTGGAGAAATGACAATTAAACATCAAATAATGGACAATTATAAAATATAGTAATTTATATTTACCGCTCACTAGCATGGCATAAAAAATTGCAGAAATTATTGCGATGGCCGGTAGGTGAAAAAGTGACACCAATTATTATATGACATTATTAATGGAGTATTCTAGATCTTAATATTCTCTTAAATTGACACGAGGAATGTGCTTATGTTAATCGTAAGTACAAAGTCTTCTTTCACTAAATTATTAAATTAGTAGTTTATATATTCAACATTTTGTAAATAAAATGCTTGTCCTTATCTTGTAATTATATGTAAGTTGTCTAAAATAATTTTTAATTGCTCATAGTTCTTTTGGAATTTTTTACACATGTGTTAGTCATTTGGTTGTTGATATATTTAATTTCACTATAGAATTTCATATGAATAATGCAATTTTTGGTTTGTTACATTTAATTTAATGTTAGATTTGTGCATTTGATTTGCTTTTGCTTTTGAAAAAGTACAATTCAGTCCAAATAAAAAATGTTTGACTTGGTTGTTCAATTGTGTTATATAATATAATAATCGTAGAATTAGGTTTTGGACCTAACTCACACCCCCAAAAACTAGCTCGAAGGAAGAAAGATTGTTCAAGTCTTATAAATAGTACAATCTCATTAATAACCAATGTGAGACTTTTGTCATTCTTCAACACCCCACCTCACACCCAGTGCTTAACATCTGGTGCGTGGACAATTTTTAATTTTTCGGGGGGTCCAACATTGGGTGAGATGGATCCTGCTCTGATACCATATAAAATTAGGTCTTGGGCCTAACTCACACTCCAAAAACTAGCTTAAAAGGAGGAGAATTGTCCAAACCTTATAAAGAATCCACCCATCTCATTAACATGTGGAACTTTTGTCATTCTTCAACAATAATATAATCAAATAATTATACTTCCTTTGTCACATACTAACTTAATTTGTAATATAATCAACATATTTAAATTTTTTTAAAAATAAATATTATAAAGAATGAGAAGTAATAATGTCAAATATCTTAAGTATATATTTTTTTAATATAAGTCCTGGATAAAACTTAGAAAACATAACAGTTAAAAGAATATAAATTCATGCCCAACTTTAAACATTGAGAATGGGACATTTTATATTACACTCTAATTAATACAAAAAAGTAAGTAAGTAAGAAAATGGAGAAACATACAAACTAAAAATAAGTATAAATGTGATATAGCGTACATAAAATATTAAATCATTTTTTTTTGTCTATTTTTGTTTTCTAAATTCGAAACCAAATTGAAAACAAAAACTAAAAAAAAAAGGTTCGATTTGATCTTTGGATTTAATCTAAGTGAGGCACCGTCCTAATTAATGCAATTTTGATTGACGATATTAAGCTAATTAATGCAACTTTGATTGATGATATTAGGTGATATTTCAAATTTATGATTTTCAAAATGGCATATTTAAAATTAAAGAGTTACTAACTTTTTTTAAAAAAATGAATTAAAAAATAAATAAACCAACACCAACAAATTAACGGAGGGATATTTATAACAAAAAAATTAACTAATTACGATGAATTTTCATACTGATGAGAATTTAATTTCTTTAAAATGTTTATATCATTCCTCTTCCCTCGACGGCTCGACCCCAATTTTTAAGTAAACCAAATTAAGGACAAATTAAGGAAAGAGGGATAACTTTTACCATAATATGCTTCCATCCCATTTTTTATATTATATTATATTATATTATATTATTTTATTTTCTTTGTTTTATTTTATGTGGCCGTCTTTAACTTTGATATTTAAGAAAAAAATTATTTCATTAAAGATAAAATAAAAATTTTAAAAATAAATTATTTTTTATTAGAATAAAGTAATATTTTTTTTTAAAGACGGAAGAAAAAAGAAAGGCGAGTCATAAAAATAAAATAGGACACAAAATATATTATATGTTTATACGTAATTAGTGAACATGCTTAACTTGTCGTCTTAAAGTTGACCACAAGGATTCCATATGTCTTAATCAACTCCTCCTCTTTCCTTTCCATAATTATTTGTACTCACTTTTCATTTAATCCATAACAGAGAAGTTCAATTCACCTTTCATCTTCCACTTCGAATCTCTATCTCCATTAATGCTCTAGCTGCTTCATTTAGTTCTCTTATTCTCTCTGTTGTTGTACTCGCCGGAAAATATGGCGGATGATTTCAGGACGTCGGTAGAAATGGGACTTCAGTTAACTAAACGAATTTACTACGGTAAAAATCCGCCGAAGCCACTTGTAATGGAGAAAAAGTCATCATCTGCAACGTCGGAGATCACTAATAAACTTCCGACGGCACCTATGGTGTATGCCGTCGTTAGGGACCCGTCGATGGTTGATAATCCTGATATTCCGAGCTATCAGCCGTATGTTCACGGTCGTTGTGATCCGCCGGCGTTGATTCCGATTGACATGCTGGGGATTGCAATGGAGGTGGATTGTTATATGGATACTGCTTTTGTAACGGTCAACGGTACTTGGCGCGTGCACTGTATTGCTTCTAGCAGATATTGCGATTGTCGAATTGCTGTACCAATGGGAGAGCAGGTTTTGTATTTTCAAGTTCACTATTTACTGTTTACTTTTTCTAATCAGTATAACACATATTATATATTTGCCTGCTATATTTAGTTTTATCAGTTGCGGAGACGACTATTTGGGTCAATTCTCCTTTTTAATATTTGGTGGAGCTGATAAAGAGTTCTGATTCTCTTCTTCTGAAACTTGAATTTTGGAATTAGAGTTTCTGATTCTATAATAGAAATGACTTCAGTGAACCTGGTTCGACTGAAAAACTCCTTTTCTGTTTCCTTTACATGGGATTACGAGAATACAAGGTGAGGTGAAAGTTCATAGTTAACCAACTGAACTACTAAAGTTTCTTTGAAGGAATATAAGCAGTATTTATGTTTTTTCCAGCTTTCCTTTCTTGTGTTTTACGAATGACTTCCTACCTTTGGTACGTTACCATTTGTACCAAAAATGGTTTTTCAATTGTCTATATGCATTAACTTGTACTCAAAAGAGAGGAACAATAAGCAGATTTGCAGCAATGTCCCAGATTTTCTCTTTTGATCGATATGCACACATCAGTTGGAAGGTTTTAATGGTTGTAGACTTGTAGTTGTCTGAGATTTCTTGATGGTAGTAAACTAGGTGGGTGGCTGAATGTGTAATCTCATTTATTCAGAATCATGTTTGCGTTGAACTAAGCTGTCCTATTAAACAAGATTTCTCTGTCATTCTCCGACTTATAGGCATTGAAGCAATGGAGAGAAATAGTGAAACCAAAGAAAAGAAAACTATGGCATATCCCAGCTACACTTATAATCATATAGAGATAATTGGAAGGTGGCAACATCTAGCTGTGGAAATTTTACATCTCCTTACACTTACCTTTTTAAGAGACAAAATATTTGTGTCCTCCCAACCGATTTAATCTCTATGTCACTCCCATTGTTTACTGACCTAGATATATCATTTGAATAAACTAAGCAAATATATGATGCAAGCATTTGACTTTATAGTTTATGTTTTGATTAGTCTAGTATACAATGCTGCTGTTGCATCGTACATTCTTCTATATTCTGTGTTTGTCATTCTGTAGTTCTCAAAATACAATAATTTGTCTAACAGGGTTCAGTTCTAGGTGTGGAAATTGAGACACCATCAAGATCGTATTCCACACTGTTGATTGAATCAAACGATACCAAAGATGCCGATTTAGTAGCCAATGCTAAAGACGGCTTCTTATTAAATCGCCGGATATACACATTAAAGGTCCCTCAGGTGACTACCATCTCACACTACCAAATTGATTTTCTCTTTCATGTTGAGTTTCAAGAAAGGGGCTATATGTTCTTCTTTTGGATCTTTCAAGGTTGCTGGAGGTTCTATTCTCTCCATTAAAGTCAGTTGGTCACAGAAAATACTATATCAAGATGGTCAATTTTCCTTAAATATACCTTTCAGTTTCCCGTGGTATGTCAATCCAGTCGCAAAACTATCATGCAAAAAAGAGAGGATTCGGTTGAACGTGAACTCTGGTATGGGGAAAGAGATTTTATGCGGAAGTTCCAGTCATCCTTTAAAGGTAAATCTTTTTCAACCTATCTAGTCATTGTTAGTCATGAATATAACAATGACCTTTTTCCTTTCAAACACCTTTTTTGTTTTTTCTTCTCAGGAAACAAGACATTTGGTTGGTAGTTTAGGATTTCTATATGAGAGTGAAGTTCGGGCATGGTCAATGGATAACTTCAGTTTCTCCTACAAAGTAATATCACCTCCTTTTGGTTCACTTTTTATATCTTCTTTATACTTCTTTCCTTGCCCTCTGGTTAAATGACAAGGGTTGCTTGGTTCACTTTTTGGCTTTCTTCATTGTTTCTTTCGATGACTTTCACACATCATCATTAATAGCTGCATCTTATCTTCAGGTCCATTCAAGTGAGATCCTTGGGAGTGTGCTCCTGAATTCTCCATCTATGCTTGATGTTGATCAGAGAGAAATGTTTTGCTTCCATATCTACCCACCGACTGTCAATACAATGAAGGTTTGTTAGCCTTGCTACTTAATGGTTTGAACACGATCTAGATTTTGATCAAAATGTAATTTTGACCTGTGATCCTTCACTTCTAAAAATGTTATGTTTTGTTGGACTACATGTTCAACTTATTGTTCTTTATTTTGTCGTACATATTAAGCTACGATCCAATCGAACCAGGTTAAGCCTGCCAAATCAGAAAAATAGGGAAAATTGTCAATATATGAATGCAGCTTTTGAATTTATTTGCCTGTTCTTTTTCATCTCTCTTGGCTACTTAAATTGCATATGTACTTGCTTTTTGTTGATTTGTAGGTTTTCACGAAGGAAGTGGTATATGTTGTTGATATAAGTGCAAGCATGCAAGGGAGGCCAATTGAGAATGTTAAGGCTGCACTACTGGCTGCTTTCTCTAAACTCAGTCCAGCAGATACTTTTAACGTAATAGCTTTTAATGGAAAAAGCTTGTTGTTCTCATCGTCCATGGTGCCAGCAGGGAAGGAGTCAATTGAAAAAGCAATTCAGTGGGTTGACCAAAATTTTGTAGCTGAGGGAAGTACCAACATTTCCCAGCCTCTGAACCAGGTCAGAAATGTGACTTTTCTTTACTACAGACTGGTATGATAGTGCCTACTATTTTTCAGAGATGAGTACCGCGTGGATACATTGAAGTTGGTTCAGATGGATGAATCATCATTGGATCATTTATTAATACTCTTTTGATGCAGCCTCTTAGAATAGGACTGTTGTAATTAGCTCTAACTATTTGATTGTCCTATTTCTTCTATTTTCAAAGCCAATTGTACAATTTTTTATGTACTTGATTAAAAAAATGCAGCATTTTGTTGATTTCTCTTTTTTTTGCACATTTGTGTAAGTTTCATAATCTGTCCTTGCAAATTCATCCAAGTCAGGCTATAGAGATGCTATCGGAAAATGGTGATTCAATTCCTCTTGTTTTTCTAATCACCGATGGGTCTGTTGGAGATGAAAGAGAAATTTGCGAAGCCTTGAGGGGACGGTTGATGAAGAGAGGCTTGAATGTTCCGCGAATTTCGACCTTTGGCATTGGTGCGTTTGTTTTTCTTTTACATCTCTAAATGACATTCCTCTTCCATGCTTCAATAGCAATTTCTCAATTCTGTACTTATGTCCTCAGGTTTATACTGTAATCACTACTTCTTGCAAACACTTGCTCAAATCGGAAGGGGTTACTACGATGCTGCATATGATTTAGGTGCGCTTAATTCAACAATTATGCATCTAAGTATTTCTGTTTACTATGACGCAAGTGCATGTATATGGAAAGCATATATTTTCTGCTCGAGTTTCAATAATCTACTCGTAGAAACTCTCTGATGGTTACTGAACTGTTGTAAAAAAGCCATTCATAGACATAAATTACATTTGAGTTTTTTTTATCTATTTAGGATAGCACACTTTAAAATGGTAACCACTATTAATGGGGTTACTTTCATATCTTACGCAGACCAAAAAGTAACTATTATTTAACTTATATTTAACATAATATCTGATTGGCAGAAGTTTGAATTGTGAGTTATGATTTAGTTCTTCACATCGATTTCCATGGTCAGATTCAATCAGTTCTCGGCTGGAAAGACTACTTAATGTCGCATCATCGGTTATCCTCGCAGACCTGAGAGTTGAAGCTCTGGAAAATCTTGATTCATTTGAGGTACATACACTTTCAGATTTCCTAAATAACTCGATGAGAGAAAGGAAGTACACAGCAGTATAAATAGCTACACTTGCCCCATTTGTTGCCTTCCAAAATATCATGTCATAAAATTTTCACTATATGATACACTGCTTGATTATTTTTCTTTTCCCATGTTATAATTGTGATATAAAGTGTATAATATGTGCCCTTATTTTTATTTCCCTCCTCCGCTTATCTGACAGTTCTAATCAATCTTCTTATTACAGCTATATCCATGTTATCTGCCAGACCTGTTGTCGTCAAGACCACTGATTTTCTCTGGCAGATTCATCGGGACCTGCCCTGATTCTGTTAAAGTTAGCGGCACATTAGCAGATTCGAGCAATTTTGTGTTCGATGTCAAAGTACAAAAAGCAAAGGATTTTCCTTTGGAAAGAGTAAGGGCTTTGATCTTGTATTCCTTACTGAAATGTTAATTTGATTTACTTACGAAGAGGAGATAGTTATAAGAAAAAGTAATTTGTGTAGGTAATGCTCTAGCTTTTCTGGATTCTGTTCTTGTACATGTTTTCTCTACTATGAGAACAGATTGATTCAATGAACCATATAGCTTTCTTGTTCCCTGTATTAATCAACCACGTATCACGTTCGTACTTTTTTTGTCTCTGCATGCTTACATGAACCTTGCTGGGAAAGTAAAAATCTGCAATCTTTACCATTAGAACTTATGCTTGTTCCCTTTACGCAGGTTTTTGCAAGGAGACAAATTGAAACAATAACTGCCAATGCCTGGTTTTCTGGAAGCAAGCAACTAGAGGAGATGGTCTGTTCTAATGAATCTTAATTTTTGTAGTGCTGCATAAAGAAGTTTCACAAATAATAACGTGATTGCAAATCTGTGTAACATTAAGAATTTTATTCGTTATACGCTAGTCCTTAGCTATTCTTGTGTATTTCTTTATTCTTTTGGTGCTTTCTATCCAAATGCTGCAACATCTTTGCACTAATGTTACTTCTACTATTGAAAATCATGATTATTTTTTCTTTATGGTAATTATGCTCACTTAAACTATATTTCTGCTTCTAGGTTGCGAAATTGAGCTTGCAAACAGGGGTGCCTTCAGAGTACACCAGCTTAGTTTTGGTTGAAAATAAAAAGGAGAAGCAGACGTCTAAATTAGAGGCAGTAGATGAGGTATGCTTTGGTTTGTCAGTGTACTAGTTTAACACTATCCATCTTCTGTGATTAGGTATTTGTGATTCATGTGCATCACTTCCTAAAAGTAAAATTTGTGTATTTGTATCCTATGCCTCTACATTGTACAATAAGTGCATTAAACGTCTGGTCGATCCATCAATTATTTTGACAGTATGAGGTAACTATATCTGGACATATACTTGTGTAACTATAAAACTAGTATTCTTATGCTTGTAAAACTTAAGCAGTGCATTCTTTTGAGCTGCGGTAATGCATTCTTTTAAGCTTACACGTAGATCGAATTTGTTAATGAAAACAAAAGCTCTCGTATTGATTGATAACCGTTGGATATGCAGAAGTCCTCTGATAACATGAATGTCAAGAAGATCATTTACCTTAGAGCACTCGGAGTTGGTTTTGGTAACTTAAAGGCGACTGCAGACAATCTTCCTGTGGAAGCAGCAGAACCTAAGTTGCATGAAACATCAGAAATGGTATTTGCAGCTGCTTCAAACTTATGTGGCAAACTATGTGACTGTTGCTGTTGCATGTGTTTCATACAGTTCTGTTCTCGGATTAATGATCGATGTGCTGTGACGTTAGCACAGCTCTGTACAGCGCTTGCTTGTTTTGAGTGTTTTAGTTTTTGTTGTGAAGTCTGTGGAGAATGCGGCTAATATATCAGCAGCTACACACAACCACATATGTATCAGAAATGTAGTTGGGCACATTACTTATATGTATAGTTGTATAAATGTGTTATGTAGCTAACTGCTTGTAATAGAATAATAGAGGAAGTAAAATATAGAAGCTGAAGGGTATTAAATTACGAGTCTTATTGCACGTATAATCTTTGTCAATGGACCAATTGATACATGCTCGCAGCATAACTTCTATAACTATCAATGTATTCGCAAAATTAAAATATCTTTCTATTATATACCATTGTCATACTTTTTATCCACTATGAAAGAGGGTAAGAGTCAGGTACTTGTGCATATTATTTGATAATTTAATGCTAATTTTTTAACTTTAATATAAAAAGAAATCTCTCATTAAGCAACATTAGTATATAATTAAACACAGGTGATTAATTTTGGAAGGATAAAAAAAGGACAATCCAATGTACTAAGTATCATATGTTTATATAAGGTTCGGGAAAGAATCACACTCCCAAGGTATATGACGTGGACAATCTATCCTAATGCAACTAGAGTGACTTATTTCACAGTTTATGCTCATGAAATATACGTCACATGAATACAATTTTATCATTGCTCCAAGGCCTTAATTTTGAAAGAAATATTCAATAAATATTTATCTAGGCAATTAAATCAATTTAAATATCAAAAGCATACATGCTCTCATATTCTTCCATTCCTTTCAAGTTGTATAAATTACAATCTAATAAAAGAAAATGTAGATCACATGGATCTTCATTCAATTAAACATTAATAAATTAGCATTTTATCATCATTTTATTCTGTTATTTAATTAATACACTAATATTAAAAATCAATAAATCTTATACAATGACAATGTAGTACACAATACAATATAAAGCAAGTTAAGATCAACTGTCTTCTTTGTGACATACCACACCCTTGTGACATGTTTTGATCAACAAAAAGGGAACACACAAAGAAGAAAAAGGACTTGAAAAGACAAACAAGTAAAAAGTGAGCGGCCACATAAGAGATACTCTCATATTTCAAGGGGTTAGCTATAAATAACTTTACGAAAGTATTTCGGGCAGAAAATTAATTTTTTTTTCTTAAAAATAGGATTCGGAAAGAGCAGTAGATCGTATGACTCCCCAAATTTTGGGGGAAGGCCGAATTTAGGGTTCGAGAAACCAAAAGTCAACTAATTCTTATCTTTTTTTTCCCAATCGTTTCTTGGATTTAATATTCTGCAGTTCTTCTAATTGTTGATTTAGTGATAGAGTTAGAATTTTCATGTATATGTTCTGGGTGAAGCGGTGAACATTTGTTAGGGAACTATAAAGCGGGTAATCGGAGCTGCCAATGCAAATTGAATTGAGATCTGAAAAAATTTCGGTGATTTTTGGGATACCGAAAACGTTAAATTGCAAGCACATCAATGTCTTGGGCAGGTCCAGAAGATATCTATACATCCACTTCTCTTGCAAGCTATCTTGACAGTGAGTTTTTCTTCCTTTCTTTATCAATTATATGTTAAAGAAAGCTCTATATGTTACTGTTAACGTTTTGTACTTGTCTTGATGTTCAAAATCTAGTCTTGCTAAACTTGAAAGGTTCTTTTAGGCTGGTCAATATTGGATTTATCTTGTAATCTCGCTGTAATTCCTGAACTCTGACCATAGTACCTTAGTGTAAAACCGAGACGTAATTATTTTTTTGCTTATGGGCAGAGAGAATTCTGGAAGATGTTGCATTAGGAAAAAAAGTTGAAAGTGCACATCTTTTTGGGGTTCTAAAAATAATTCTCCCTCCGCTTCAATTTGTTTGTATGATTTTGATTTGACATGATTCACGAAGTTTAAGAAAGTAAAAAGATTTTTGAATCTTATGGTTTTAACTAAAGACGGAGAATGTATCAAAATATCCTTTAGTATTGCGGTCTTAAAAAAGTCAGGTGGAAAGGAGTTAATATCTTAAAATGTGATTGAACTATGAGAATTTATCTAGAAATATACCAGCTTCCACCATCTTCTGGGTATCAGAGATAGATCCCACGAACTGCATAATTGTTTATGTTCTGCCACATTACTAGGAGAGAAATATCATAAAGGAGCTTACCAACAATTTTGAATGAGCTTCCTCAACAATGGTGTTTGAGCCAGCTTTCACGTGCCTCAACTATTTCACTAGAGTACCTACTGCCTCTTGCCCGCCCAAGTATTGAACAAACCCACACTTAATCCACCAAAATACCACACAATTGACAATCATGTCCGCAATATCCTCATTAACAATCCCCAGACTTGAGATGGGATATACTTTTGGCTTTTGCTCTCTATATACAGTTTTTTACACTAGATACTTAATTAGTGCGGAAGAAGTAAAATTAACGTAACATTTCTCCAATGAAATTATTTGAAAATCTTGCATCTGGGAAAACATTTTCCTTGCACTAGAGTTTGCATTCATTTGCGTTGCCTTAGATTTATTAACAGTTTTGAAATATATTGGTGTTCCATGTTTATATGACATAAAAAAATAATTTATTTTGCCATGTCAAATTTGTTTTAATGATAAATGTAGTTGAGTGATTTTTAAAGACAAAAGCTTTTAGTTGAGTGATTTTATTGATATTAAACAAAGTTCAATCACTTTGCTAGATAAATTCTCATAGTTTGATTATTTTTTAATATATTAACTCTGTGGAAAGTTAGAATTGCGGGGTTGCCATCAAAGGAAAGAGACATTCTTTTTGAAATGGACTAAAAAGGAAATTAAGACAAATAAATTGAAATGGAGGGAGTCTATCTTATTTATACTTCAAGTGGTCTTTTTCAAAAGTAGTTTAGATTTATAAGCCTTTAAAATTCTTCATCATGCAATCTTATTTTGCTAAGCCAGCGGCAACCATGTTGTCTTCCCTGTAGATGTGTTTTATGGACGATATCCCGTTTATACTCCATAATGACCAAAGTGCAGATTTTTCACTCGTGAGAAAATCATATATTGCGAGGGAAGAGTAGTACTTCCTTCTTTTAAGGAAGAATAGATCTTTTCTGTTGTTGCATGGGTCAAAGAGCCACAAAAGGTTCATTATTGTTTGTGTTTCCTTGTATTGACAACTCAAAATGAAAGCCTTGATGATAAAAGAAAGTTGCAGTCTAGCTCAAGCTCCTTGTATAAATTGGGTGCTTGAGTGCAACTTTTTCTTTTTCCTGAGAAAAAAAAAGTTGCAGTTAGGCACTCAATTTTATAGGGTGCTTGTTCTTGGAAGCCTTCCTTATTCAACAATCACCTTTCTTACTAAGGCTTGTGAGGGTAATCTTGACATTTGTGCAAATTGTAGAAATATTTGAACTCCTTTTTTTGCAATAAAGTGTGTGCAAACCTTGGAGACCAAGGTTCAAAATCCGATAGGAAAAAAAAATTAATTGGTGAGCAGAGTTACCCAAAATGGTTGTACTGGTGGAGGGTTATAGCAAGTATCTGGTGGAATTGTTGAGGTGAGAGCAAGTTGGTGTAGACATCACCTTTATAAAAAAAAAATGATTTTCACCCTTTTTTCTTGTGCTGTTGCGTTCTCATCTTGGCTGCTTGAATGATAGAGACCACAATTATTATAGGTATATAGTCCCTATGGCCATCTATAAGAAGCTATGATACTACTTATTCTACTGTAGAGGCATGTTCCTATAATCTGAAAATTTAGTTGTGTCCAACTCTTGAGCAATAATATAATGCCTGGAATATATGTTCTAATGCTATAATACATGGGGTGCCAGTTACTAAAAGAAATAATTAGGGTGCTATTTTTTTATACTAGTCCATGTGCTCATAGATTAATAGCAATAACTAAACCTGTTTATAGATAAACTGGTTCTATTTCTTGCTTTTCTGAGTTGACTTATTATCCTTCACAGAAAAACTTCTTGTGCTGTTGCGAGATGGGCGAAAGCTTTTAGGAATACTTCGTTCTTTTGACCAGTTTGGTAGGTTTCTCCTCATTACTTTCTATTTCTCGGCAGTGGTTAACACCTGACAAAATTTCCATCTATTATTTGTAGCTAATGCTGTTCTTGAAAGTGCATGTGAGCGTGCAATTGTTGGTGATCTATATTGTGATATCCCATTAGGTCTTTATATTATACGTGGGGAAAATGTTGTGTTAATTGGTGAACTGGTATATCTTGCTTTCTCTCTCAATACAAAATTTTTCTGCTATCCCCATAATCTTATTACCCTTTGGCTTATACAATGTTGTAATGATTGGTCAGGACATAGATAAGGAGGAACTTCCACCCCATATGACGCGTGTTTCAGAAGCTGAGATAAGAAGGGTAAGATCCTGCTGTTATTGGTTTCAGTTCTACCGATGCTTAATGGACTTGTGGCAGGCTCATGACTTGTGAAGTTTGGGGTGTGGGACAACTTATATAGGAAAGACTATATCTGAAAATTTAGTTGAAAGGAAAAGAAGCTGAAGGTATTTTGTGAAGTTTTCGATATTTAGGAATGAAAAGTTATATTTTGCATAATGGGGGCTGGGAGTGGAGAAGCTAAAAGATGAACACATGAAGTTGCATACAGGTTAAGCTCATCAGATAGAAGAGGATAAGCTTTTACCTGAAATACAGTATTAGCTGTATGTTGTATATAACTTCTATCTTTGTGTGTGCATTTTTTCAAAAAGATAACATTTCCATCTTTGTAGTTTATACATCTGTTCTTTCAAGTGCAAAGTCATGGTTAACACAAGGCTAACCTTTCGTTGATGGTTGACCAATTAGTCATAGATAAGAGAAGATGTTATTAGTTAGTGTAAGACGAGTACACATTGCTTCTGGTTTGTTTCTAATGCATATCATCTATCCATCCATCAGGCACAGAAAGCAGAAAGGGACGCTACAGATCTTAAAGGCTCAATGAGGAAGAGGATGGAGTTCCTTGATATGGATTGAGATAACGCCATGTCTTCTGCAAATATTATCGCAGTTGCTGTGTGGTGTTCTTTGGGATTCATCTTTTTCTCTCTGTTACATTAAGTGTTCATTGTAACATGTGCACCATAAATTGGAATTTAGTTTATGATGTTTGAGTAAAGGTTGCTGGTATTAGACATGGACCGTGGTCTATCATGAAGATGTTAAAAAAATCGTGACTTCTTCCATTTTTGTTTTTATTCTAGGTTGGAGGAACTTTAGTTTTATGCTAAGACTCGGTATGATTTTTGGCATTTTTTAATTAAACAATTACTCCTAAACAGTATATTTTTTGTTGACATCTAGTATTGTTCAAATTAATCTTTCATTTTAGGTACTCTTTATTGGCATGATCAAATTTGTGATAAACCAAGGGTAAATTGGGCCAGTCTATAGTCAACATCATTAAGAAAAAATTAACATAATATCATTTTGAAGTTGGGCACTTCGAGTGTGTATAATAGACCATTGAATAAGTTCAAGTAAATTTTTTTTATGATATAAATTAGTTAAAGTTTATTTTATGTGAATTATCTTATAACAATAAAATATTTGTAAAATATATCACTAGTTCATAGAGATAGAAAAGTTATTTTCAAAAGACCCTTATTTTAAAAATATTATCTTAAAAAATAAAAATACTAAATATGAAACAAAATGACTGGAGTAAAAAGTAAATACTAATTTATAAATATAATAAAAGTATAAAATCAGATATTATCTTATACCCTAATACGTGAATTATCATATAAAATTTATATACTATATTTTAATGTTTGGTATGAGAAGAAAGTTGAGATGCAGAAGTATAACCTGGATAGGAACAAGAAATAATTGCAAGTTGCAAGTATGAGCCGACAGCACCGACAACGACTTTGTATATCCAAAACGTAGGTAGTAATATCAAGTGCGTGGCAAGCCACAATTACCTCGACATTAACATTGTTTAGATGGAAGCGCTATGAAGCTTATAGTTCGGTTATAATAAGACATACTTACTAGAAAAAGAATGAAATATAATATTATTTTTGTGTAATTATAATTATATTATAATTTTAAATATATTATTTTTTGTGTGAGTACAAAGTTTAATTGTACACGTACAATAATATCAGAATAATTATAAACAATATATGAATTTGAAATGTATATACTAATAATAAAGTGGTGTCAAACAAATGAATAAAATGATGGAGGAGGATCGATTTTCAATTTTTTATTTTTTCGGATTGTGTTTGTTGACGTGACCATTTTAAGATACACATGTCAGTTATGTATATACACATAAAAATTTAATTTTATAGTGCAACAAGCATAATCTAGATGACTTTTATACAGACCCTTGCTGTGAAGGCGGAGAAGTGATTAGGAGTTTTGATGATTTTAAAGAAGAGAAATATTGTAAAATCATTGATTTCATCTGACTTTTCAAACTCACTTAATTCCACATTAACTATCTACGTCTCATTAATTGATTTTTTTATGTATTTATATTAAAAAAAGAAGATAATTTTATTAATTTATTTTTTAAGAATTTTATAAATAAATATGAATTTTTTTAAATATTAATTAAAAAGATAATATAAAATATTTAATTAGTTTTTTTTTTAGCTATTTAATAAGATGGACAATTAATATGGAATTACTATTTTTTTTTAAATATGATTAAGGAATATGGAAGTACTATTTAAATGGTAAGTGAGCATGAAAAAAACCATTTGGTTTTACCTCAATTAAACGGGTCTTTAGGAGTGAAACGTAGTCGCCGGTGGGTCCAATCTCTCTCTCTCTCACTCTGGTGGTGGGTCGTTCTACTTAAGCAGCAGCAGCAGATCTTCGCACTGACACTGGGCAAATGCGGTGGTTGAAGTCAATTGGAACTTCAGGAGTAGTATTTCTACTCTGTTTATGGCTGATCCAAACGACAGAAGCTTCAGTACATGAATACAATGGGGAGAAATTCGTGAGCAAGGGCAATGCCTTTGTGGTTCACGGAGGCAGCGAAGGAATTTACTCATCTCTTCCTAACATCACTCAATCTCATTCCTATTCTTCTAACACCGATTCCTTCATTCGGTAATTTTGTACTCTCTAGTGAATTGTTTGACTGTTTTTGTAGCTATTTAAGATGAAGTATATCGAGATCTGTTTGTGAAAATTGTGTTAATTATAAACGACGGTATCATTGTATGTGTTTAGGTTAGATTGCAAGGATCACAGTTATTTACTTGCCTTCGTTTATTTAGATTGTAAAGCTACTAGTGTTGTTCTGGTAAATTCGCCAAATGCCAAAAGTTTAGCGCTACTACTATTAAAGCTAAATCGTCCTTCAGTTTCTCCTGCTAAAAGCAATCACAGTTCAACCATTAAGGTCAAATTATTTTTGTTAATGTGAAGCTTCTGTATGGTAAAAGAAGATAAATGAATTTTACTTTCTCACTGTATTAAGTGTCAGCTGGATAGAGTCAGATGGATACATAGGATACTTTGGGCCGAACTGAGTCAGATGGATATAGATGATTCATATAGACGATCCAACAGCTTTGTATTTCAATTGACTTTTGTGTTTTCCTATTTACACTTCACGCTCCATGGAAATTAATGAGCTCATTCTTATGCATTTTCTAATTCATGCCAGACACTGGAATGAGTATGGCCATTCATATTTTTTCCCAGTTTTGTGTGTAGGAGTCTGTAAATTTCTGACCTCTCACATTTTCAACAGGTTTGAAAAGATTGTATTTCGAAGGCCAAAAGAATTCTCAAACTTCAGCTCACACCCAATTCATGCAATTGTTTTTGAGGTGGATGATCGAGAATTAATTGGGGGCTCTGCTTACGGTGGCCAAAGAGCTATTTGTTGCACAGCAGATCTTGCAAAACTTGGAGTTTGTACACAAGGGCAAATCATTCACCGTCCATCTGCTAATAATCCTGGATGGCCTAAAGTTTTTAGTGCTTCATTCAGCATTTATAAAGTTGATGTAGCACTGCATTCAAGATCAATCCCCATTACAAAAACAGGGATGTATAATGTGTATTTCATTCACTGTGAACCAAGTCTTAAGGAAATTACTGTTGAAGGGAAAACCATATGGAAGAATCCTACTGGTTATCTACCTGGTAGAATGGCTCCCCTTATGAACTTCTATGGACTCATGTCTCTTGCATTCATTTTACTTGGGATCTTTTGGTTTTCGCAGTATGCAAGATTCTGGAGAGAAGTTATTCCTTTACAAAATTGTATTACACTCGTTATAACGTTGGGCATGCTTGAAATGGCCTTTTGGTACTTTGACTATGCTGAATTCAATGAAACTGGAGTCAGGCCCACTGGTACCACTCTATGGGCTGTGACTTTTGGTACAGTAAAGCGCACAGTTTCACGTTTGGTTATTCTGATAGTCTCTATGGGCTATGGTGTCGTTAGACCTACTCTGGGTGGTCTCACATCGAAGGTCCTTTTGCTTGGAGGAACATTCCTTTTTGCGTCTGAAGTGCTAGAACTGGTAGAAAATGTTGGAGCTGTCAATGATTTCTCGGGAAAAGCAAGGTTGTTTTTTGTACTTCCTGTGGCATTCTTGGATGCTTTCTTTATCCTTTGGATATTCACCTCCTTGTCGGCAACTTTAAATAAGCTTCAGGTAAATTGGTGGGTTCTATTTATCACTTTGATTTCATTTGTCTGCTGATTGCTAGTTTAGAGAATGTTTTTGTTTCTCTACTTCTTACTTGCCTCAGGTCGTACTGCATGAGTAGAGATCTATAGGTGATCACATTCTTACCATTTGAGTTGATGTTAATACACTTGTGGCTGTTAAACTAAGTAGCTCTATGTTGTGTGACATATTATTGCAATCATGAAGTTCGTTCGAAAAGGTGTAGTGGTGGCTTTCTGTTGGGTGTGGTGCCTAATTCTTGCAATATAGGAAAGCCTTTTCTATCTTGGGACATTTGGGCTGCGGTTGATCATGATATCACATCATTCAATTATTAGTATAACTCAATTTAGGCTCCATTAGTGCTAATTCAATTGCTGGAATTGGGATCTGACAGGCTAGAAGGTTGTTGGCCAAATTAGACATGTATCGCAAGTTCACAAATGCATTGGCTGTCGCTGTTGTTGTATCTGTTGGGTGGACGTGCTATGAGGTAATTTTACTTCTACATGATGTTACTGGTTCTTTCTTTTAGTTTCTTCTGTCGAGTATCTTCGTTGCCTGTTCACAGAGTCCTGCTTAATACAGGGAAGTGGTTATAAGGATCTTATTGTAGACTGGTCTGCTTGATGTGAACAGGATTACTTTGCAGAATTACTCGACACCAAAAAAAGAGACATGTATAATCCCCATACTTGGTCTGCAATCCAATTCTCTGTAGAGAGGACCTACATTTCCAATAATGTGGAATCTAGAAATATAATTAGGCCTTTCTAATGTTGAGTTGCAATCATTATGTTATTCATTTTCATATGTTTTTAGGTCCCATAAATATGTCAAAGCATCATATATCAATTGTTTTTTTCCCTAGTTCTTTTTAACTAGTCAAGAAAGGAACTTGGAAGTGATTCTTAGTTTGCCATTTGCTTAAACTCAATTCAGATTCAACTTGGGTTGTGGTACTCCATGCATTAACTTCAAGAGAAAGGGCAGCTTCTAGAAATTGAACGTAATCATGTCTAATATTTGCCCGACTATATCGGACATAGGGTTCTTAATTTTCTCAACTGTTCCTGATATTGTATTATAGGACAAAGCATTAATCTTTTTCTCCCCTTTTGACAGCTGTACTTCAAGTCCACTGATGTGTATAATGAGCGATGGCAGAATGCCTGGATCATTCCTGCCTTCTGGCAAGTGCTAGCTTTCTCTCTCCTTTGCATCATCTGCGCTCTTTGGGCACCATCTCAAAACTCCATGAGGTATTTATTACCCAGCTTCTACCGTATTATGTATGTATATGCATTTTACAGAGTTCTCACAGCCTGGAAGTAGAATGATAATATTATGATAACAGCTCCTGGTGCACTATTCTGACACTTCTAGTTTTTATCATTTCATCATATCTGCATATCTGCCTCTGAACAGTATCCATGCCAAATGTTCACTTAATTAGTGTGTTATTTGGTGCTGCAGCTTTATATCTTGGGTTTCTTTTAGAAACAAGAAAATGGGATTCAAACCTTCAACTGCTATCTTTTCCTGTAGTTGGAAAAGCTTCAAACTGAGAGATCCTTAATCATTCCATTTGAACCATGTCATAGCATCTCATTGTTTTCACTATAAGAAGTCAAAATGTCGAAACAAATTTTTTCTTTAAACAAACAAAAGAGTATGTCTTTTTTATGATAAAAGTTGGCCTTACCATAAGAATTTGTTTTTGGAAATATTAATTCTTTTCTGGTGTTATAATCTCATTGGTTTGTTTTATATGCTTGCATAACAGATATGCCTACTCTGATGAAGGTGAAGAGTTTGACAAGGACGGTACATTGACGCTCATAAAGCCCTCTCCTTTCCTGCCAAAGGATGTTAGAAGCCAACCTGAAGTGAGACCAACACTGGGTAACAATGAGCTATCTAATGGCGATGATATAGAAGACAAGACCGAGTAAAACAAGACACAACTTTTTATAGTATGGTAAAGAAAGGTAAGTAAATTAAATTGTTGTTAGAATCATGTAACCTGTGTTTTCTGTATAAAAAGTAGGAAGGTCAATCAGTATAAGGCTAAAATAGGTAAAACAAATTTGTAATTGTTGTTTTTTCAGAAGGAATGTTCGTTTATCTCTTGCAACTATTTTCATACTTTTAAAAGGGTTTTCCGAACCTTTTAGAACTTGAATACTCTTCATCCGTTGCTCCATTTTTGTGGATTCACCTAAGAATCAAAGAATGGACCTAGGAATTGACCTTAAGTCTTTTCATCTATCAGGAGAAATGGCTTCAATAAATCGGAAATCTCATAAGGTCGACGTCTAGTGGGTCCCTTGTTTGGAAATAAAATGAAATGGAGTATTCAAAGACGTGGTCATTTTCCAATTCAATTCTAAAATGGAAGTCTTCGATGTTGATTTTTGAATTTGATTTGCTATTCGATATTGACCCTCGACAACCATAGTACTTTTTCCTCTTAAGCTTTGCAATAATTTTGTCCTTGGAATCCATAGCTACTTCTTTCCTTATAAGCATTGCAACAATTTTGTTGTAGCTTGAAAGAATCAAGGGAACAGATATAAGGAAAAAAAATATTGTGTGAGTGAATGTTGAGCCGCTAAAATCGTTCATTTACAAGATATGCGCATATTAATATGGATGGTGTGGTTACAAACAAAGACAAAACAATACTAAAGACGATCACATTCACTAGAAAGCATAAGTACTTGAGATGGTTCACATGAAAGGAAGTTGTATCAAAAGACCTACAATCTTTTGGAATCCATGGAATATAAAAATCTTTATAGGTGATACCAATTAGTTGGGAATATGTTTAGTCACGTTAGTAAAGATCTATACTACTAGTTAGGGATAGGTGTTTTATTGTTATACAGGAGAGGAGATAATCGACAAATTTCACAGACCACCAAAGGCACACCCCTGACTTAAGGATGTTTTATTCCCAATACTAAGTTGATCTTACTTTTTCCCCCTTTAGATCCATTCTGACCCTTGGAGCTCGTGGAACACAGCTCTTTTTCTAAATAGACCAATAAGGGCCCACGAGAGTTGAATAGTAGGACTTGATGTCAAAATAGATGGCAGATGAAGCATCACACCAAATTTAAAGATTCAGTTTCCCTGGGTTGAAAAAGACACAAATTTAGGTCGTGTCTATCACTTTTAAATACAAGTCAAAATCAACATCCACACTCAATAGAAGAATAAACACGGCACAAGAATTATTAGTTTGAAGAGTCTTTCATGGTAATTCCTCATAAACGGGAAAAAGGCCATTTAGAAAAGACAGAAATATGGGTTCTTTTTAAACAGATATCCAGGTGGTGTATCTACAAATGACATTTGAATAGATCCATTGAACATCTTGGTCAGTACATTATCCTACTTTTCTGCCATTTGAGAATACACAAGCATTCGAGATCCTATACGGAAACATACCAACAAGCTGCATGTGAAATGAATAGCGTAAAGAGTATTAACAATCATACTAGCCGACTAGGGCAGAAAATGTCATGTATCTCCACAAAAAGACCTTTATTCTTCTCCCTTATGTACTACATTATATGTTGAAACCTAATACATTGGAAACAGGGAGTACATGTTGAGTGAAGAGGTAGCAAAAAGAAGTGTAACATTGGAAGGCACACCTTGTAAGTTCTGACCATCAGATGCAGCAGACTTCAAAATCTCAACCAGAGGCCTGTAGAGATGAATGATTTGGACTACAAACAACAAGGATTACATATCTGCCGAACTAAATTTACCAGATAAATCAGATGCTCCTTGTGGCTTATCAGCACAGATTAGCACTTCTATCATGACAGTGCAGCAAAGGGGGAATTCAATTTCTAGCTTACAAGAACAGCTTTCATGATACATGTCCAGTTCAAGCATTCCATGATTGAGAAAATCATGTCAACAGAACTAGTTATTAGCTTTTACCCAAGACGGCTAAATAAGACACTGCACTAGTCGTCTTAGCTGAGGAAACAAAATAAGAACAAACTAACAATAAACACTCCAAGGAATCAGCATGGTCATATATCAAACAGTGAGGCAACTAGTCATGCCCCACGAATTTTCTGTGTAAAAGTTGAAAATTCACCGACAATCATTTCATATCACTGAGAAAGACGGACCTTAAAAACAATAACAAGACAGCAATAAGCAAGTCTTGCCAAATTTCAAGTCTTCAAAATCATAAGACCATGGTTTTATTTGTTTTTGTATTACTAACTGAGGCCCTTGCCATCGTAGGAAGTTCTATCACATTCTTGATTTAGGATAAACTTACAAGAGGATATTCCTAAGGACAATATCCCAGCAGTGTAGAAGTCATCCAAGCTAAACTAAATTCTGGACTCAAGTTAACAAAATCATGATTATGATAAAATTGCAAGAAAGTAACCAATACAACAATTCAGATATGGACAAATTGAAATAAAGTCCAAAAGTATGGAAGAAATACAACAACAACATGCTTACAGGGCAGAGCATCCAGAGGCAGGAGGCACTGACCCTTCTTGATAGATACAGCTGATCTTCCCAAAGTTTTCAGCAGCCCATCACCCTGGAATACTACAAATGAAAGCACAAACTCGAGAAACACCAGAATGCCATAACCTCAGCCTCTGAATGACTCCATGAAAAAAATTCAAAGAATGTCCTAAAGTACTAACTGTTGACACTAATATTCTTTCACTGAGATCTTCTCCTCAAGTGCTGTGACACAGCGTACCCCTCAAAGAAATCCAAGACAGCATTCTCTAGTTCCTCCACAGAATACTTGATATAATTTTCTGGATGCCTTCCGCTTTCTATATGGCTCCTGAACCGTCCAAGAAATGATCTATAGGCAGGAATTAACTTTTCAGATATGGAAATGCGCAGCTCCTCCCTGAGCTGTGTATCTGGTATCAACCATGTGGACTGAGTCCTATGAACCTCTTCAAACAAGGCATTGAACGATTTGAAACGCTCTCTCAATGCACTCTTGGACACCCCTGATGAAAAACTGCCACTTACATGTAGTCCCTCATCTCTCAAACAATGCAAAACCCTCACCCAGGTTGCCCTCTGGTAATTGGTAGCAGCTTGTCTAAATTTCCCCGTTAATTTTCTCAAGTAATCATCTACAATCATTTCCCCTAACTCAGGTGACCCTTTAGTCTTATGAACAATATAATGCACATTGTTCATCATGAATAAATGAGTCAAAGAGGTATCTCGATAGTGCTTAGCCTTACCTTCCAAATTGAACTGCAAAATTACAATAATCCAAATCAAATGAAGCGACAATGGCGACTGCCCTTCTAGCTCTCCGAAGTCCATATCAGGGGTGTTAGGATCACCTGAATACCTTGATCCTGTTGACGGCTGTGAAACAATCAATTTACCCATTGTCTGCTTATAGTCCGAAATTAGACTTATATAGTTCATGACATACCGAGTTAGGGGATGAATTGTCCCTCCCGGAACAGGGACCCTTGAAGGTTCGCGAAGCACTGCGTTCTCAAACTCCGACAATATCCCTCTAGCAGCCTCCCCTAACCTAGACAATATCTCTACTGCTTGAACTCTAATTGTTTCTGAAGATTTTGACTCGAAAACAATTTCAATATCAGGGAGTAAATCGGATAAAGCATCATGAAGATCCAATATCTTAAACAACTTCTCAGGCGATCTCCTGCTAATGCTAATGGCTTCTGCAAAATTGAACAGCTGTATAGCTGGTCCTTTAATGGTCTCCATAAAGCAAGCATCATCAGTCGCCGTGCCCAAACCCTCGAAGATTTGCTCACAGAGTTTCTTCTCGCTAGCGAAGAGTATGCGAACGCATACTTTGGCAGCTCGTATCCATCTTCGGATCTTTGTTTCCAGAGTCTCCCAATCAAGTCTCTGGATATCTCCGATGCTGAGTTTTTCTATTCCAAGCTTGCGGAAGCTCGAATCCACAGCGGACTTCCGCACACTACCGTAGACCTGAATACACTCCCGGAGATATCCAGCGGAAATCATTCGCTCGGCGATACACCGGAGATCATATATAACTACGGACGGCATGAGATCAACTTCGCGGATACTGTTGGTAGGTCGATAGCTGCTGCTGCTACTCTCTTGATGTTCCAACTCTTTAGTGAACGAATCATCGTCCGTTGGAGTATCGCGGTAATCTTCTTCAGGCAACTGGAATTCTCCGGAGTGGACTGGAGAAGGACTAGGGTCAGTTAACGAATCAGCCTCGATTGCACTTGTGTGGGCTATGAGTATGTTACGAAACTCGTCCTCAAGCCTAGCCATGGCGATCTGGATCGCACTATTGGCTTTATCCTGGTCGTCGGAGAGTGTTGTGGACTCCATTAACCGTTGGATTTCATCGACGGCTTGCAAATACCGATCGATCTCATGACGATCGCCGTCAAATATCATTTTCTCCCTAGCTTCTTCCGACGCCGTAGAATCCCATCGGAGAATTATTTTCTCCGCTGACTCAAACGCTACGGCGTCGTTTTCCGGTGCTTCCATAGATAAGAATCCAATTTTGAAATTCAGAATCTGGAAAAAAGCCAAAAAAAGGATTCGAGCTTTTTGGGTGAAGAAGATGCAAACTATAAAGATGAAGAAAACTGAAGAATCGAAAATGGAAGCCGATGAATTAATTAATTTATCAATTTCTGCAGTGCTAATAATATAGTATTAAGAAGATTAATTACTGTTCTGTAATTACTATTTCTCGTGTTAAAAGTTATACTTAGTTATTTTGTTTGAATTAATTAGACTAAACTCGACTTCATTTCGAAAGGATTATTGAAAATTCCAATAGTTTTAACTTCTTTTTTTTCCTCATAATAACACATTCGTTCCTGTTAAATTTACGTTTTTACTTCTTATATTTGATAATATAATATATATTTAATGTCCAATCAACGAAAATGACCCCTATATATTTCATTTAGGAAATTTGTAATATTATTGTCGTTTATGTATGGATAATAATATAAGCCAAATATAGTACATGAATACTTAAGTATTCGGTGATAGGACAATTGATAATTATGATGTATTTATGAATATTCATGAGTAAAATAATCAAAATCAAAAAGACTTTATTAGATATTAAAACTTCTTAAATCAAATGTTATCAATAATTTCAATTTAAAAAAAAAAAATTATTGCGTCTAGCGATAATCAGTTAGTTGAATTTTTTTTTCTAAATTTTAAATTATCTAAGAACACATTGCACTAGTGTTGACTAAGTTTCGAAAAGGTGGCAATTTGTTGACAAGAAATTACACTAATAATAATGTGTTAAAAATATGTGACTAATTTTGAGATTAATTACTAACTAGTTTAAGGTTATTTGATTGGCATTTTTATAAGCTAAAAATAAAAAATCATAAATTAGGAATTTCTTGTTTTTGAATTTTTTTATTTTATTTATTTATTTTTTGTATATTTTCAGCTTTAGGAAATTGCTTTTACAATTTTTTTTTTTTTTTAAAGTCAATCCAAACACCATAAATCACTAAGGGGGTGTTTGTATAGATTTTCTTAAGTTATTTAAAAGCTGAAAACTACCTACTTTTGGCTTTTCGCTTTTGGCCTCCTTTTTTTTCTTTTTTGGGGAGGATGGGGGGAGGGGTTATACCCTTTTTTTTTTTTTTTTTTGGATTGTGAGAGGGTTGTGCTTAAAAGTTGGTAAGTTCTTTTTAGCTTAAAAAATTGTTTGATAAATTTTAAATTAATTTTAAAAAAAAGTTAAAAATTGCTTAAAATAAGTTAAAAGTTAAAAGTTTCCTCCCCCAACTTTTTATTTTACAGTTATGTTCTACTTTGACCAACAAATTACTTTATTACCCTAAACATTTTATTATATTACCCTCCATTACCACACTTTATTATCTATCGTTGCTCTCTTTCAACGCAAATATATATATATATATATATATATATATATTTTCTTTCACCATTCTTTTTATAAATAATTAATCATAGCAGAAAAATATTAATATGATAGACAATAACTATTACTCATAAACAAAATTAAAAGATATTTTAAAATTTTCATGTCATCTATCCAAATTATATATTTAAAAATTAAAAAAAAATTGTGTATATAAAATAAATAATAAGTTTATATTAATATTGAATTAAAATATAAATGTATTTTACTTTATTTTATTTTTTAGACAAAAAATCTTAAAGTAATCAGTTTTTATAATGTTAATAGCTTGAAGAGTGTTTTAGACATTTTTAATTAAAAAAGTGTTTAACAGCACTTATGTGTAACACATCAACAACTTTTTTTCTGCTACAACACTTTATCCAAACACATAATTGTTTATTTTTCAAATAAATTTCAGCACTTTAAAAAGTACTTTGAAAGCACTTT
>JBCEWC010003112.1:0-31506 GCA_038996855.1 Solanum aculeatissimum | reverse complement strand
ATTAACAATTCTCCTTATATGATTTCTTTACAAATTTTGAGCATTGGTCTTAGTTTCAAAATTAATGATTTCCATATGGATCCTTAGAATAGGAGATTCTACATATTGGTTTACTTTCAAGTTTATGGGAGTTTCATGTGTTGGTTTTATTATATTTATGTTAATACTTGTTTTAGTTCTAGTTTTATATGTTATTTTCGGTTTTAAAGAATTTGAGTTCTTTAAGTTGATCTTTAACTCAAAAAATACAAATTCCGTATGTTGAATTTTTGATTGCAAAGTCGCTAAATACCTTTGTCGACCCTTAGTTCCAAGATCAAGAGAATCATATATGCATATATTGTTTGGTATCAAGTTATCAAATTTCATGGATTATTCTCCGGTGTTTAAATATGTCGTTTCTTAGTTTCAAGCTAAATATTTTATCTATTTATTTTTATTTTGCTTACATGTCTACTTGATCAAGCTTTTGGTTTCAAATTGACGGATTTCATAAGTTTTCCTCTCTTTAGTTTCAAGTTAATAAACTATACATTTTATTTTAGCTCATAAGATGTGATTTATACGACGAGTTTATTTTTTTTAAAAAAAAATAAAATAAAATATTTTCTTCTTGAATTTTCTGGTTTCAAAAATGGAAGTTCCTTATATTTAGTTTCAAAACTTGGGGATTTATATATGATTTTGCTTTAAAAATGATGAATAAATAAATAAAGATATTTAGTTGATAGGATTAAATTAATAAACTTTAGATGTTTGCCCCATCTTTAGCTTCAAGTTCATAAATTTTATATAGCAACTTTGAGCTCGTGTTTTGATGTCCTAAATTTTATTTATTTATTTTTCTCTCTCGAAAGTTTGAGTGGTGTTAAATTTCGATCTCAAGTTAATGGATATCATACTTACCTTCCTTATTTGTAATGCATGAAACTTATGCATTGGTACTTTGTTTGTTTATTATTATTATTGCTTTACGTTTAAGTTATTTGATTGAAGGTTTAAATAAATTCTGGTTTCCTAATCTATTTTCTTTTGTTCTTATGCATTTATCCGAGTTCCTTTGGAACTCCACCTTGCATTTAGGTTCTCCCTCGAGTCATTAGGAGCCAGCTACCGATGTCGAAGGCTTGAGGATCAACTTGTATACACCGATATACGAGTTCTACAGCGATGATAATTTAAATTTATTCTATTTGTTTATTTATTTATTTATTCGTATCATTTTGGTCTGTAATAATTAACTAACAACTAACTGTAACTTAGAATTTTATGTTTTGCTTAATCTAATTAATTCTCCAAACGACGAGCTATTTATGTTAATTCGTGTTGATTGTTCATTTATCTCATTTTTAGATTTAATCATTTCAAATTAATGTTTTTTCTTCAAATTAATCATTTTTTTTGGAAAATTTAAGATTTTCAAACTTTAACGTTTTCTAACATTGCAACATTTCGATCAATTTAGTAATAATATAATAAATAAAGTAAGTCTTTTAGTCAATTATTTCATGATAATAAAAAATATTGCAAAATAACTTAAATTTCAGGTGTTTTATTTATTGTGGCTATTTTAAATTAATTTCTTGAAATTCGAATGCTTTTAAAATAATTGTTCTCTAAAAAAACGCCCTTTATCATGTTAAATATATTTTGAAAAGTTAGTCAAATATTTTTAATCGTCGGTTGACCGCACGTAAGCGGCCACTTTAAGTGATTAATTTCTTCTTAAAGTGGAAATTGAACCTCGTACTTGGAATCTTTGAAACATTTTGAAACTTTTCTGTTGAGTTTTAAAATTAATTTAGTTTTCTTAATTTTATCTTTAAAAATTAAGTGGCGACTCTGTAAATTTTGAAAATTCGGTGTTATTCAAATTAATTGGGTAATTTATCGAATTTTCGAAAACAAGTCATTTTTTTTTCGATTAACAGTATAAATTTTCAACTTAGAGTATTATTGCATTCAGGTAGTTGAAGTGTGTCTTGACCAAATAATTGGTGATAGTTTATGTAACAAACTCGCTCTCTTAATATTTCAAGTATAAAATTAAAAAAAAATAAAATAAAAATTTAAAGATCCCAAACTTTAAAACTGTATATCTGCAGTTTGAAGTAGATATTTGCGAAGCAAAATCATGAATCATCTCAACAACAAACATATACATAAACCTTGTTTCGTGTATAATCATACCTTATTATTATTAAGTTGACTTTGATTTCACGAACATGTAACTATTTACTCTACAAGTGAAGAACGTACGACGATATACCAAAAAATTTGACTAATATGGGGCTTCACAAGTTTTTGTTTGAAGTTTTTTTAACATTAATGATCAGTTAAATAATTTGAAAAAATTGCATATAACTTAGGTAGCAGGATTAGAATTGACTACCAAATGCAATTCATGTTGGTGCATTTCTACAGAACAAATAAAAATAGGAGACAATGAGGCTTCCACTGTAATGTACAACATATTCTAAAGTAGATAATCGTCATTTCAGAATTACAAATACCTATTGAAGGGCAAGTTTTGCGGTCGAGTAGCAAGAAAAATACATCCCGAGTGATTCACATATTAATTCTCTAGTATTAGTGACATTGGTCATCATGGTTCACATCCTCTGTTTTACATTATCAAACTGACATGCCTTGAGTCGCCCCCCTCCACAGAAAACAAAGGCCACCACGGTCAATGCTGGAGTAACATCTTTTCTAAGCTGTACATTTGATGGCAGTATCACCAGATCTTAGTTTTAGCCCAGAAGAGGAGAGTAACAACTCCAATGACAATAGCAACAGGAGCCCATTTCCGTATCAGAGCCTTGAGTCATGAAGAAATGGATTAGTCACCAGAAAGATTTTAAGTCAACGATCAGACTAAATGCATGTCCATAAAGAGAAAAAGAGTGCAGCCCATCCCATACCATGGTTGCTTGTTTTCATCAGTGTCTGTGTCCAAGACACCCAAGCCTAGAACAAGGAGAGGGTCCTGCATTCACATGTTATCCTAGCCTAAGCGAAAAGGGTCCTGCCAACAACTAATCCCAGTGCAAGTAATGCAATTGGCAAAAAGAACTATTTTCTTTGAGTCAAGGGTAACTTAGTTCCACAGATTGATATCACACCTTGCTATGCCTAAACCATCCAAGTATCTCTTTATATATAAAATAATTGTAATGTCCCTGCCATAGCGCATACCACAACTAATTCCATAGAATGCCAGACACCTCTCACTAGCAACAGGTACTAGGTAACTGTAAAGTTAGGTCTTGGACTTAACTCATACCCCAAAACCTAGCTCAAAGGGAGGAGGATTGGACAAGCCTTATGAGGAGTCCACCATCTCATTAACCACCAACGTGGGACTTTTGTCATTCTTCAACAGTAACTTTGTTCACCAACACTAGGAACAGCTAGGACAGATGAGAAGAAATTGCTAGTGTTTGTTACCAGTTTAAAAAAAAAATCAGCTAGTGTATGAAATCCCAACAATATTTTCTATATGAAAAGAATCCAGAAAGCCATCAGGCTTTAAAGGATAGAGGAGACCTTTCTTTGGGCATATCTTTTTACTTTACTAGGATTAGACCTACGGTTATCAACCCACTTCATTTCCCACTAAACCACACCCTTAGGTGCTCATCCAAGTATCTCTTCAAGAATAGAAAACATTCCACACTATCAGCACAACCAGTGAAGCTCTATAATCTTCAACAAAGTCTTGATACATTGTCAGTTTTTAAAATGCCAGTGAACATTGTTTGAGCAGCTTATATTATGTTACTCTTTCAAAACAATATATGGCCTCCCCCCCCACCAAAAAAAAAAAAACCAAAAAAGGAACTCAAGAGAATAAACAGCAAATTTCCTGTTCCTTGAGATCCGTGTACCTTCACATTTGCAGCACTCAAAAGGTGCAAACGAAAACTACCACACAAGAAATTAAGTGCATCATTATAAAAAACCAATTACACTAACCTGACGATTCAAATCTCTCGCCTTATCAGCATATATGCGGGATTCTGATGTCAAGCGGCTGGACATCTGACTGACCTCTGCAGAATTTAATGTTTATACAATCAAGTCACTAACCGTGGAAAAAATTACATAATATATAAACCAATGCTTAAGAAGGGTAATATTAGAAGGATAACCATATTAGAGTATAATTGTCAATCTGATGAGTCAGCAGTGGTTGGAAATTCATAATGCAACAAAACGTTGCAACTGACGCAGCACTTAATTTTATCTGTGCATGGGTATATGCAGCATAGCTTGTTTCAGTGTTTGAGCCAGAAAATCTACTTTTTCTCAGTATAAAGCCTTTCAAGATAATATCTAATCTTACAAGTAGCACATGTTACACCTTGGAATCATACAAAAAAAGGAGACATACAAATGCATAGTTGCCACCAGCTTCTAGTAGACATATCATCTTTATAACTTTCATGCACCAGATGACACTGAGTTTCTCCAGGTTCTAAGGAGCTCAATTCTGACCCAAGCTATCCTAACTAAAAAATGTATGGTTTGTTTCTTAATCTGTGTGTGTGTGTGTGAGAGAGAGAGAGAGAGACAGAGAGAGGGAGGGAGAAAGTTGGAGCACTTCCATCTCCTATTCTAGAACTCAACATGCGGTCATGAAAGACACCAATTATTTTATTCATTTCATATGAATTTGCATTCCAACAGAAGGAAGGTTATTTCCATCTTCCACATAGTACACCACATGCTGCCTACAGGAATATAACCCAAACATTCAAGGTTTCTGAGAGAAAAAAGGAGGCAAATATTTTATCAATTGTATCCCTCAACATGAAAATTTTATTATATAGAAGAAATGAATAAGAACACAAATTCACCCCTATCTAGGAGTTCATGAGGAGAGAATATAAAGGAATCAACAGTTAAAACACATCAGAGTATTCCAAAGTCAGTTGATATATAACTTAGATCAGATAAACACAAATCTCAAAAAGCAAAAAGCACAAAAAGGTGAATTTATAATACAATATTTTGAAAAGAAATGAAAACAAAAGTAACTAATGTATATAACCTTAGTCACTATATTCGATTTAGAATTTTAAATCACCTCCAAAATCCAGAGTTAAATGAATCAACTATGCCCCAATCCGGAGAACTCAGCACCCATTAGAATTAAATTTATCACACCAAACTAGAAGAAGATAAAATGAAGAAAGAGGAGCAGCCTGTTAAAGCTCAGTTAAGAAGAAGAAGAAGAAGATGTGAACGTTTTCCTAGTTTATATGTTTTCTTTTGTCCTCCAGAGTAATTTGAACCCAAAGAATCAATTGATCAACTTCAATAATGAATAGGGCCTGATCAAACAGTTGCATTGTAAATTAAACACAACTCACCGAACCAATAATGTGAACAGATGTCCTAATCTGATCCTTTTTGTCTAGTTCTTGTGCCCTCTCATTGATTTGGACAGCCCAAAGAACAAAAGTGATCAATTTCAACAGTAAATTGACTGACCAACAGTTCTACTGCAAATAGACAGTTGTCACAGAACCAATCTACACCACATAAGCACATGAAGTACTCAATTAATTTAGTTCGTTTCACCCCCGCAGATAAAAGAGCTAAGGCCTAAATTCCTTCTCACTTTACTTCAGATTTGGGCTCTTTTAACAACACCATAGTTAACAATGATTACTAAATCATTTTTATATTATAATGAAATAGTTATGCTGACATATCTTCCCCACTCATCTGCTATGGTGTAGAAAAGCTTTTTTGCATAAGAGTTTCAATGTACCATCTAAGGAGTACTTCAATCAATCAATTGATCAACAATGCTCAGTCAAAAGCTAGCCTGGGGACCATTTAAGAAGTACTAGACGTTTCAAAAAATTTCGCTAGTGCAGAAGAAAATTCTGAGAGGTATCCAATTTTTAGAATTTGGCCAAGCTACAAAGCAAATTAAAAAATTACCATAAACTAATAATTGTAGAGAGCAAATAAACTGACATAGATGAACAGCATAAAAGGCTTTGGAAATTAGCAACTTTGCAGCTAACTAGAGGATAAACAATGAAATGCTCAGATGAGCTTTAGAAGCTTTGCAGAAAATTCTACTGATAAAGTATTCAGCAAAAATGCTGGAATGAGAAACTTACGGTCTAATTTTTCACCAACACCAAGAACTTCTTGTACATTTCGCGTCATTATCTGATGAACTTCATAAAGTTCATCATTCAACTTCGCAACATTGCGTTGAGTTCTGGTATCCTGATACAGTTTCTTCGTCTTCTGTATGAATGTATCTTTTAAAATAGGGAAGATTATATATTGGAAGAATAGAAAATTAGTTTTTAACAAAAGGAAATTAAAAAATTGAAAAGGACAGTGTAAAGGAAAGTGCTTACCAAATTTGATAAAGGCATAAGGTCTAGCAGCAGTTTCAATTTGACTCCCATTGACACGCTCAAACTCATTCTTAAGGTCTTCCAGGTACTGAAAGGCAAGTTTCTTTGGATAAGAGCGATCACACATTGTCAGATAACAAACGCGTCCTTCAATGATATAGCTGAGAACTTGGGTTAAGAGAACAGTAATTCACGATTCTCATAAAACATTTTCAATTGGGTTGAAAGGATGCAAAATAGACAGCTAGAGGTGAGTTAGAAAGTAAGCAAATGAAATAGCAGCAGCAATAAAGGAAACTTGGAAAGTCACAGTCCAAATCATCGCGAAGACTTCACATTCTGATGGTCCAAAATTTTGATATAAGCTTGGTGATATTTATTATTCTCTTGGTTATTTCATTTTGGGTATTATACTCCTAACTCCCAATCCTCCTGCCTAGGAGATAAACAACAGTTCCCACAATGCTCCCTTGGTGACTCGGACCTCCAAGCTCATGATTAAAGCTGGAGACCCTTTCCACTAGAATCTATACTATCACCCCCTTGTCCTTTGGTGTAATCCATAAATCAAGAAAAAACTTAGTAAAAATATTAAAGGCATATCAAGTGCAGAAGTTACTAAGAAGACAAAAAAAATAGATGTGCATAAGCTATATCGATCAATTTCTTTTTTGTTCCTTTTGTTGGTTTTATTTTTAGCTGCATCATCCATATTTATCACAATATATACATCTAATATAGGAATTTCACTTATCAAAAGCATCAAGCTGAAGGAAACCTCATTAGTTCTTGAGTGCTGTGATCCTACTTGTCCCTGAAACTAGCAACAATAAGAACAACAGAGTCCATCATAGAGTTTTCTTTAAATTACAAAAATAAAACTAACATATAGATTTTGCTTCTTTTGATAGGGCATCCTAAGTGGAATCTTCAAACAGAAAAACTCTTTAGACTGGTTTCCACATATAATTGCAATGAGGACTAATTATAAGTTGGCAGAAGAGCAGAAAGAGGGCCAACTGAATGTTTGTGAAGTTCCTAACAACTCCACCCCCGCCCCGAAACCAAAAGAAGAAAATCTCACCAAGTTTGTAAAGAAAGCTCTTTCCTTCCTTGAGAGGAAAATCGAGAAATCATAGTTTGAGCATATGTAATCCGGTGAAGCTTATTTGGAAAAGACCAGTAAGTGTATGAACTTACTTACCTTGCAGTCACCTTGTTGAACAAAGAAGTTACTACTAATTATTTACAGAAATTTTCATTTAGCATCTGAAGATATGTAATTAGTACTTTGAAAGTAGAAACAAAAACAATATGGAAACAATAAGAGGATACTGGAAAATGTAAGGTCCAGTTTCAATGGACATCCTTGATGCCTCATTCTGGCCCATAGAGAGGTTCTTGAATAAGGACTTGACTTGCTGTTTGTAGAAATCTGCATCTGGAACATCACGGCTATCATCCAGCCCCTCAGCTAGTGGAAGGCCATCCGTTACACGAGCAATCATAGTCAACTTCACCATCTTCCTTAAACAATTGGACAACTACAAGCAACCGCAAAAAAGTAGAAATTAACAAACATAATTTGAAGACAGAAACTACAAATTTTCCATGCTTTTCAGCAGCTAACTCCAAAACCTTAGATCAAGACTTATTGGACACAATGTTCCTACCTTACATGTATGCTCAAAAAGTTCTCAGCTACTCCATATTTACGGGTGTATATGAGTGAAAGAGACAGAGAGTATCATTATTAAATAAGTTGTTTATCTCAAAGTTTGTCCTCTACATATTATAGCTTTTTAACTCATACTCAGAAGTTCTTAGTATTTTTATCTTTTTTGATAATTAGTCCAAGATCTAATTTTGACTTTAAGTATATGTTACAGAAAATTTACATTTGCACCAAGTGTGTCACTCAAAAATTGTAAAGCATCCATGACTTCCTACAAGTTCTTCAGTGCAAGAAAGAATCACAACAAAAAGTAGTAACTCCAAGATAGATGAATCCAAGTGCTCGAGTTATAGAGCTTCAACATTGAATGGAACATGAGATATAACACAAAGAATGCAGAAAGAAGAAAAATGTTTTACAATCAATTTAGGACTACATATCTTTAGGCTCAATCAGCCTCTGCAGTATAACCATTTTCTAGTAGCGTTCATATCATTCCTGCTCTGTATAATAAAGGTCCACAAATGACACAATAACTAATGCATTATCCCCCAGCCAATGCAAAGTTTGCTACCTTACCTAGAAGCAATAACATCAACAACAGTGCATTGTTCAAGTAACCAATTTCAATAGATAATGTAGATAGTCTCATGGTCCATCTGATGTTGAAGCTCTTAGAGGTCTTCATAGCAAAGATTTTTTCTACAACGCCTACTAACAGCTTCTCAATCATCAACTACGCCCCAATCCAAAATTTGTCTATACACAATTCAGCTCTATTCAGGTGCATTTGATTCTAATACTAAATACTTAGCTCATTTGGGCAATTCTAGGATATATCTTTTCATTTTAATGTGGAAACACAGAATTATGCATACTACCGTTATGCAATCTAACCGAAAAACTCAAATCTGAGTTTTAAAAATCCACTTAAAAAAGTTTCCTATCAAATGTCGCGGATATTCATCACAAATTGAAAGTAACCTAAACGTATTGAGGGAATTGCATGAGAATACAGAAGCCACACAAGCATATTTACATAGACAAATTGAGAGTATTATGTGCACATATCAAATTACGCACCTATCATACGCGTCGGTGCACCCTTTGTTGGTTGATCTGTTGAACTTCCGATCGCCGATTACCGATTTTGGTTGATCCTCTTTAACTCCGATCAGTTTCAGCGAAATGAAGTAATGAATGGGAACGGATCGCATTCAAGGAATCCGGTAAATAAATATGAGTTAATTTTATTATGTTTTTCATATGAACTACTTATTTAATTTAGTACAAAGATAAAATAATTTAGAATTATTAAAAAAATTAATTAAATATAGAGTAGAATTCTTTAAATTTTATGTTGAGATTGTTATTCTTATCTCACATACCAAATTATCTCTAAGAATAATTATGGTAGATTTTAAAGTGGTTATAATTTGTTATATTATCAATAATTTTACAATGTTTTTGATAATATTAGTGATAAAATTGCGACAAACAAAGATAAGGTAAGGTATCAACATCCACAATGTTAAAGAGGACATAATTGTAAAATAAAAAACATATTTCACTATATTCAAATTTGCACGGCGTAGAATCCCATTTAGGAGGGGTGGAGTAAGATTTTTCCATATTCAGGACTCAAAACCCATGCTCTGATTAAGAGAAGCGGACAATATATATATATATATACACACATGTATCAAGGAAAATCATGAAATCCAAACGTTCCAAATCAATGAATCATAAACACCAATATCTCTACTAAATCTGCAAGAGAGTTTATTTACAAGAACTGGCACATTAACCATGTAAACAACTAGTACTAACATTCATTCACGCGAAACCATAACAACTTGCTTTCCAATATTGCGACCAGAGAAGAGACCAACTAGAGCACTGGGAGCACTTTCGAGGCCTTCAGCTATGTCTTCCGCGTACACAACCTTACCAGCCTTTATTTGTGGAATGATCATTTCCAAATATTTAGGGTAAAGATGATAGTAATCAAAAACAAGAAATCCTTCCATGCGGATTCGTTTTGTGATGAGACAGAACAAGTTGTGCACTCCTTCACTCTGCTCAAGGTTGTATTGCGAGATCATCCCACACACAGCAATACGACCATGGACTTTCATATTCCGAAGAATTGCATCAAGCATCTTCCCTCCAACATTCTCAAAGTAGATGTCTATTCCATCAGGGAAATACCTCTTCAAAGCTGCATCTAAATCCTGCTCCTCTTTGTAGTTAAAAGCTTCATCAAAACCAAACGCGCTCTTTAACCGATCAACCTTTTCTTTGGTTCCAGCACTACCAACAACATAGCAACCCAACATCTTAGCAAATTGCCCAACAAGCTGACCGACTGCTCCAGAAGCGGCTGAAACAAAGACAGTTTCTCCCTTTTTAGGGGAGCAAACCTCATAAAAACCAGCATAAGCTGTCAGCCCAGGCAGCCCAACGATTCCTGTATAGTAGGAAAGAGGCACATCTTTGTCATGAATTTTAAACAGAGTCTGAGTAGCTGTTACAATACTATACTCCTCCCATCCAGTCCTTCCAGAAACTAAGTCACCTTTCTGGAAGTTCGAATCACCAGATTCCAAAACTTTAGCCACTCCATATCCCGTGATAGGAGAGCCAGGAGTGAAGGACTCAATATAGCTACCCTCATTTTTCTTCATGCGGCAACGCATGTAAGGGTCACAAGACAAGTAAAGATTCTTCAAAACCACAGCATTAGAACCTTCTGGAACATCCAGTTTAATGGTGGTATTCTTGAATTCCATGTCCGATTCCTCAATGTAACCAGTGACATAGTGTTTCAGAATGACCTGTTTGTTGCTCACTTCTTCTGCCATTTTTCACTTCTTCTGTGTTCAATGTGAATGAAGGGTTGTGGTAGAAGTGATAATTGTCCTGAGATCCAATTTTCACTTTAAGCATAAAGCTCAAAATTTGTAAAGCCACTTAAACATACAAATTCTTCAGCACAAGAAAGAATCATCGCAAAAAATAGTAACTCCATAATACATGAATCCAAATACTCAAGATATAGATCATTCACATCACGAATAGAAAACTAGATCATGGTAAGGAATTAAGGAGAGCAAAATATTGCATCACTTATAACATCGAAACAACCTCTCGAAACTCCATGAGGTAGTGGTAAGGCCTGATAACCAATTTGGAACTACATATACAGTGTAATCATTTTCTAGCCGTATCTACTCATTCCTGACGCATGTAACACAGGCCCTTAAATGATGGAGTAATAAGTTGTGCATAATGCCCTGGTCAATAAAAAAACCTTACTTATTAAGCAAAACGGAAAAGGGCCAAACTTGCGAATTAGAAATGGCTTAAAATGCCCTCCTTCTGCCTATTGGCACAAATTTGTCTCTTAACACTATTTTCAAGCTTAAAATTGCTCCTGTACACAATTACATGAAATTTGATTGTGGTCTTTATTTACTGATCCACAAAAAATTCTGCAATGCAGTATTCACAAGTTTGAATGAACCAATTTCAATCTGAAGCTCTTAGAGGTCTTCATAAACTAGATTTTTTCGCCTACAATTCCTTCCCCCTTGAACTCTTCTCTAAGAACTGTCCAATCAATCAACTATCCCTCGATCCCAAATCAACTGGTGCTAACTGTGAAAGGTCGTGACCTAGTGATCAATCAAAATATGTTGAGAATATTGAGGTATTGTATTCAAATTTCACACAAAAACACCTTGGCGGCAGGTGACATATATACCATGGAATTAGTTGAGGTGCACGCAAGTTAAAATTTTATGTAAATTTCATTCTTGTACTAAATAATTTGCTCATTCATTTTAGTAGCTCTTGGAGTGAGTTGAATAAGAACACAATAGGCACATTTACATAAATAAATTGAAAGAAATTGTATGCATATACCAAATTACCTTTTGTTAGCAGTTGAAATGTTTTGGGATCTTCGATTTTTTAATTTTGTATTATCCTCTCGAAATCTCAGATGGAATTCAGCCAAACGGAGGTCGAATCGGGTAAATACCCGTATTCACTAATAAAGACACAAAAAGTGTTTGGATAAGATTATTTCAATGGCTTTTGGATTTAAAGTTAATTTTTCTTAAAAAAAAGTGTTTTCAAGTATTTACTTTTTAGACCAAACAAGTATAATAATAAGGTAAAAGCTAATAGTTCGGTATGATGAAAGAGACTCCTATGGCATTTTCTTTAAGTTTCTATTTTAATGGTTGACACGTGGCATTAGTTAATTTAATGACAAAGATTTAATTGACTTATGTCCTTAAATGATAAAGGAAGAAATGATCAATTAAATTTTAGTCATCAAATCTAATTTATGTCATGTATTATGAAAATTTGGGGAAAATGGAAAGAAAGAAAAGGGAGAGGAGCCTTCTCCGTAATAGTATTAATAAGCTATTTTAAAAAAAAGTCAATCTAAACACTATTTGAATTGACTAATTTTAAATACTTTTAAAGTGTTTGAGTAAATTAAAAAATTTCTTCTAAATACTTATTTTTAAGTTAAAATGAGTAAAATAAGTCAAAAGTTAAGAAGAGGCTCTAAAAGAGTGATAATTTTGGATTTTTAATTTTTACTAGTCCTAAAGTTTTAATTTGGATCATCCCTTTGCCAACATTATTATGCCGATCTACCAAAAATTTAGAAAATGCGAGTACACAAAATAGTAATTAAGGTGGAATTTGTCGCTTTTCATGTCCATGACACTGTTCAAGAGAAACAAATGACTGCACGCGGTATGAAAAATTCCTTGTTAATGAGCATTTTTTTTTAATGAGCCTTACGCGGCATGAATTCGAATTAGTCGAATTCCAATGAGGACACAGAATACCGGATGGACAACCAAAAGAAAAAATGTAACCACATATATTATCTTTTTAGACAAACATCCTAACGTTGATTTTGATTTAATTCAAAATTGGGACCAGGATCTCAAAATTTAAACTATAAGGGTGCGACATGCTTAGACCATGTTCAAACATTAAAACATAAGTTGGTTTGTTCTAATTTTTCTTCATAAAAAGCATAGTAATCTAACAAATATTGATGTATAATTTTCTGTGGCATGTAAAGCGTAAGTTGTGCGGACTCTTCACTTTCAATGTCGCATGCGTGTTGAATTCTTCTAAAATACACTACTTTTGGAGAATTCGATATGCACCCACGGATCGGACTCTTTTGAAGAGTCCAAGCAAGATACCAAAAACACTAGGTAATTTCTTATCATCTGTCCTAGCCTTGTTGAATAGAGTTACTTTATACTTATTGCTTGTAGGAGATAGCAGGTATCATGTGAAATTAGTCGAGGTGCACACAAACTGACTCACACACCACTTTGATTGTTTAAAAAAACAAAACATTTCGCCTGCCTTTGTACTCTTTAATTAGGTTGCATTTGGTAGAGAAATCTCATTAAATCCTCTGAAATAATAGTCGATTGGCTTTATGGATTTCCTTTTTGGCTGCCAACTTCAACAGTCACCATACCAATATATTCATTTTTCCTTGGCCTTTTCTGCATAATTTGATTAAAATACACTACACTGGCCCAGTGTAAATATTTCCCAAGCAAAATCAACACAATATCAACCACCATCCAGTCAGAAAATTAAGTACTATTACCAAGAATTCTTTATGCTATATATACAAGTACTTCCATATAGATGTGTCATCTCTAAAGCTTATTCAAAGCAAATAATATACGCATCGATCCCTAATTAGTTGGAATCATCTGCACTTGTTTCGCGCTATTCAGCAGTGTGTTCAGATGATTCGTCATAGTAAGGTGGACGATTATTTAAGCTGGAGAAGCAGGGCACATGCTGAGTTACTTGAAACTTTGATCTTTCAAGAATTTCGCATGTGCTTTCGCTCTCCAGCTTAATTCTCCCACCAATTCCAGCATTCAAAATTTCATGTTATGTTGAGTTCAGGTAAGTCCTTATTAATTCAATGCACTCTTTAGCCACCATCCTTTTCATGCACATGAAATATTAGATCTACAATTACTCACTTTTCCTTCCAAACTTCTGATATGTACAAAAAAAATCAAGCTTGAATGACTAGAAACAATAAGAATATAAGTTGAAGAATGCACTAACTGCCAATATTACATTAACATTCAGCCAGAGGGAACTGTTCTCTCAAGGCAATAAACAACGTTATATACCGAAACAACAAGAATTAAAGCACAAGCAAGGCCTAACAAGCCCAATGATATGTACTATACATGTACAAGAATAAATTGTACTATAAATAAATTGTACTATTTATGGTTGTAGGCTGTACATAGCACACACATACATCAAGCTCTGGCTGAAAAAGAATTCTATGATTTGAAATTGTGTGTCATCAAGATAATTATCTGTTTTATATATCGCTGGAACCTCTGTCCTTCAAGGGACTTATCTTGGCTTCGAGTCCTTTCCCTTGTTTCTGAATGACGACAAAGAAAAGAACGATCTTGGAGCTGTGAAATAGTAAAAAAATAGAAGTTAAATATAGATACTTGAACTACTGAAGCACAAAAACTGGTACAAGCTTCCAATGGATTTGTGCAATATAGAATATTGAAAAGTTGAAGACTTGTAAAATGTCTGATGATATCCTGTTTCATTGTTGATCAATGTAGTACAGCTTTAAGGCATTGACTAATAAGCAAGACGCATAAGATGATGATGAAGTGACTGTACTTCTTATGCTACTCACTCAGTTTCAATTTGTTTGTCTGGTTTTAACTTGGCAAGGAACTTAAGAAAGTAAAGAAACTTTTAAATCTTGTGGTCTTAAACTTAAGAAATATAGAATGTATCAAAATATCCTTTAATCTTGTGGCCTTAAACATGTTGTGTGAAAATTAAAATAAAGTGTTGCCAAAAAAGGAAGGAGACGTCCTTTTTTAAACAGACTAAAAAGGAAAGTAAGACAAACAAATTGAAACGGAGGAAGTATTAGATAGAGGAGTACTCTTTGATGCAGGAAGTGTATAGATAGTTGCAGAAAAAATGTGAGCAGTGCATAACTGTTTATTAAGGTTATGAAGCTACGTGTCAACTATGCCGATGGAGGCTCTTACTTTTCATTTCTTCTAATGGTGGAATTTATTGGACAAAACAGAAAACACAGAGGAATAAGTTGTGATAACACCAATTATATTCTAAATGTTCACCCTTTGTCGAGCTTCCTGATAAATGATTCTCCCTCGGTTTGAAGTTAGCTGGAGGTGCCGGAATAGACCTGTGCAAGGATTGAACTGCCACAAGTTCACTTAGTCAGACCAAAAGTTGAAAGGGAATACTGCAAGTTAAGATCACATCAAAAGGTGTACTCATATGCAAAATAAAATAGAAAACCATTAGCTTAACCTTCCCAAAGATGCTCATTTACATCTACATGCTTCAAGTTTACCAACAAACTTTAGACTCCAGTACTTGAAGTTTCTAAATATGATTCCTTTTCTATAACATATGATTAGAAGAAACTATTGAAAAATAAACGAAGTCAATGTATGTATTGTGCAATACATGACTGATCATGCCCCTTGTCCTTTACAAGAATCATTGTGATGATATACTCAAGTTAATGTCGAATAAGTTTACTATTCATCTTACACCTCTGTGAAACAGTTGTTGCTTATTATTCAGATAAGTCCAATTTGAAGCAATTAACAACGAAAAAAGTTTGATCAATTTTGAGGAAGACATAGAATATCCATCAGAAGGAAGCATTATATCTTACCTCGTTCGTTGAAAAGCACACCCTCATATAGGCTATCATTAGAGCGATGGCGATTATCACGTCCATTTCTTGTGCAATTATCTCCTTTAGTCAAAGTATGTAAAGTAGTTGCAGCAATCCAGTCTTTAACCAAACTATCTGCGCCAGGGTTTTTCCTCCCAAATTTTAATAACCGTTTAAATCCTTTGGCCTTATCCTTGCACGATAGACTTTGAGAAGATTTTGCAATATTGATTGGATTCTCAACTACTGTTCCCCATTTCTTCTTCGTTCGAATAGCACCATCAGTCTGTGTTAGACTCAGAAAATGTGAATTCCACGATGCAGGACTTCCCACAGGAGAGTCTAAAGCATCAACATCAGACATCTCGTGAGTCTGTGAAACAGGACTAGTTAGGAAGTTGGAAGGCACAGAAGAAGGTGAATATCCAGCTTCCGAAGCATAACAAACTTGAGAAAGTGATCTCAGTAAATGTCTACTTTCTCGTCCAGAATTTTTCTTCTCCATCTCGTGGCTCGGTCTTGGTGTCCCATTATCAAAATTTTCCTCATTTGCAGATATAATGTTCTCAAAGTCGTTCTCGTTTCTACCCTCTGAGTCCTCTGAATCCAACTCCATGTCATCAACATCCTCCTCGTCATTGTGCATAAACTTAGATGCAATGTGAGAGCCCCTTGTTTCAGTCAAACCACCTCTTGAACTAAAGTCAGCATCTTTTCCCTTCTTTAATGAAGTCTTTGTATCCGCACTAAGACTCCGCCCTATCTTGTCCCTCCCAGATTTGGGAGGTGCTGACATTACACACTTAGGACTTTGTTCCATCTTGTCCTTATCAAATTTGAGAGGTGCTAAAATAATACCCTCAGAATTCAAGACAGAACTTTTCTTTAAGGACTGTGAGAGCAGTGATTTGCTACGCGAATAGGGTGCACGAGGCATTGTTTTACCAGCAGCTGGAGAATGAGGCTCAGCATTTTCCTTTCTCATGGCAGTCAAGTTTGGAACAGAACGTGCAAGTGGACTTTCAGGTTGAGATCTTCTCCTATAGGAAGGACTACTAGAAACCTTCATTGGAGACCTCGGAACAGGTGCTACAATGTTCCTGGGTTTGGATGAAGTTTTGATAGGTAAATTTTGTTTCTTCCTTGGAGTAGTAGTATGCTTGGAAACTTCTTCCGAAGATGTTTCACTAGAAGACCTGAGTACATCATTCTTTTTCTGATTCACGAATTCAGGCATATCTTCTCTATCATTACTTTGCTGAAAGAGTACTGATTGTTGCTGTCAAAGGGAATTAACTTTTCTTTAAGATTGATGACAAGATAAAAGGAAAAATAACCAAATCAACTCTAGGATTTAACAGGAAACTGAAATGCCTGGATACCGTGTGTGAAATTGCTACATCTATAAAAGAACAACAAACAACAACATACGAAGTGTAATCCCACGAATGGGTTCTGAGGAGATATTTGGGAAGGGTAGAGTGTACGTAGACCTTAGTAAAGAGGGTTTTTCCAATATCCTTGGCTAATTGTTGTATCTATACAACAACAACAAACCCGGTGTAATTCCAAAAATTAATTTTAGGGAGAGGTTTGGGAAGCGTACGCAGACCTTAGTAAAAAGGATGTTTCCAATAAACTCTCAACTAATTGTTGCATCTATACAACAACAACAAACAAACACCAATAAACCCAAGTAGATTATATACCATACCTTTGAGAGGTAAAGAGATTGTTTCTGATATAGCCTCAGCCAATCGTTGCAGGTATACAACAACAACAAAAAAAAAAAACACATACGAAGATAGAGTACACGTAAACCTTTATCCCTTACCTTGACAGATAAAAAGCCTAGGTGATTCTGATATACCCTCAGATAATCGTTGCATCTATCGGTAAGAAAACTAATGGTACTAGAATATATACCTGGTCTCTGCTAAAACTTGAGCTGGAGTTCAATGATCTGAATCTCTCCATAGTCTTCATTTCAGCTGTACTCCTCTCAAGTCTATCCTCCATAGCCCTCAACTTGGCTTCCTTCTCTGCTCCTTTAGAATTCCATTCATCCCTAAGTTTTGCATCCCTTTTCTGCATATACATATCATAGAATTTCCCTGGAGAACCCGCGAAACCGATTATCTCATGATCAGAAGAGTTTTTATCTACAGGTTCCCTAAACGTATCATTGCCAAATACTTGATCATCGAGAAAAGCATTGTCTATTTCAGGTAAATTATTGTAGGATGAAGTAGCTGATGGCCAGCTTTGCATGTAACCATGCCTAGTAGTTCTGTTGGTAAAATAATTAGATTGATGATTTCCAGCTGAAGGACTGCGTAGTTTATGCTCTGCGAAAAGCTTTTCGAGTTCATTTGCTTTTATTTTCAACTCATCGTTTAGTTCCTGGTTCCCTTTTGATTGCCGCACCCTTTGAAATTGCTCTGCAGAAGGTATGAGGAATGAGTCAAGTCTCTCATTTGCCATGGGACGGTGAAGATGATGGATAAGACGAACCTCTTTTCTTTCGTATATATACAAATATATTCCAAAAAAAAATTAAAATGTGCAGGAGGGTTGATGGATCAAGGAGGAGTGTTAAATCTCCTCCTTGTCAACAATGGCGACCCTTGTCTTGCTTTTGTCGTGATCAAGTTGAACGTTCAATTCTGTGTTACGTCGCAGAGGGGAAGGTGGGGAGGGAGAAAGACAATATGGGGATGATGACACGTGGAGGGTTGGGATTGGTCTAGGTAAGAGGGGTGTTGCTGTTGTTTAGTTGGGAGGGATTCTCGGCAAGGTAGAAATGGGGCCGGGTCGATCCGTGATCCAGATGAGTCGGCCTGGATCTCCTAGATGTACATATCCCATCCATATATATAAGAAGACTTCCAATGTCTATTAATCCCACCACGTTGCTCCTATTTCACGGTGATCTTTAATTTTTGCCCGAGTAGTATTAGAGGAGCTTGTTGATTCGAGAAATGCAAGTACATGAAATAAAATATCCTTGCATACAATATTATTCGTAACATGCGTCGATTCAGAAGATAATTTATGAACCTAACATATAAAAATTGTGATACATGAATAGCCTTTGATATATGTAAAGGGAATTAATTATGATATATGCTATTACTTGTTAGTTTGTTCATGAACTACGAAAGATGGAAAGATAACAAATATCTAGAATTAAACTATGGTAATATGCTACACTAGATACCAACATGGATTGTGATGCACTGGTGTATTTTTTCTCACCTATTTTCGAGGACACATTACACTCCAAATCCACAATTGTGGAGGAAGTATGTGTTACAAGGTAAATCAACCCTCATGGATTTAGGGTCGTCTCGATCATAAGGCTACTAAAATAACCGCTTGGGGCCCCAAATTTTTTATTGCCTCCAATTTTTTCTAAAATTCTATATATCATTTATTGATAAATTTGAAAAGAATTTTTTGGGTAGAAAATAAAATAGTAGTTATTTAATTTATTTAATATGGAGGTCATTGTAAATTATTAAGAAATAGAATACTATTTACTTAACTATAATATTTTTTCTTACGTGGCTACTTATTTTGTTGATTTATTTATATTTTGGAGATTATCATGAACCCAAATTATTATTCTTACATGCATTTACCTTTTTTATTCTTTTTTCTAATTTTACTCACTCATTATTTAATATCTAAAGTCTATCAAATGATTACACTTTTTGTATTATGCAAAATATATTGTTGTGTGTTTATAAAAAATCAAATTTATTTTTTGGAGTATTCTTTAAATTTCAAACACCACACAAATCAATACTATTTTAGTATCGTTATATCAATTTATTAAATTCAGTACAACTAATTCAATATCATTATATAATTTTTTTTAAAAAATGAGTCAAATTTGATTAACTTTATATTATTATTTTTCATTGAAAGTTTCATTGCATGCAATTTTACTTCATAAAACAGTCTACGTTCATCCTGCCTTCTCGAGACTTCACTTGTAAAATTACATTGAATATGTTATAGCTATTAAATTTATATATATATAAAAAAAAAAAAGTCTCTCTATGAAATTTGGCTTTAGGCCCCCCCCCCCCATATTAAGTTTCAAGCCTAGGCTATTTATGAAAATTACTCTTTAAGTTTTATACGTATATTCAGTGTAAAAATTAAATTTTAACATGTAATGGCATATTGAAAAAGAAATACGTAGTAAAAAGATGGAGATGCGGGGGATCGAACCCCGTGCCTCTCGCATGCAAAGCGAGCGCTCTACCATTTGAGCTACATCCCCATGATGACTCTCAAATGTATCGCAATTACCTAATAGAGAAGCTTTCGAGGAGAACCAAACGCAAATTATCATGTGAGATTCACTAAATATATCGTTGTTGTTATTATTGTTTATCGCATCGTCCTTAAATTTCTTTTCAGGATGAATGAAGTAGCATTTTAGTAATTCAACTCTTTTATCTTTCCTTTGTACGTACTTAATAAACTCCAAAAATGCCCTTCAATCGTGAAATATAAAATAACTTTGTCTTTCATTGAATTTAATTGTAAATATGTCTTTATTATTGGTGGACTCGTTCAAATTAAATTTGTCCTCTACTTAAATTTGCCATTAGTTGTGGGATATTCATATTGATGTCGGTTTAAATTTAAATTTACACACTAGTTATCTATTTTTTGGGGGGGCACACGCTCGCAACAAAAGTTTCTCCATTGTTAAAGATTCAAACTTGAGACCTTTAACAAAGAATGAAGGGATCTCAACCATTCCACCATAACCTTAATTAATTATCATTAAATAACTTGCTGAAATTTGTAATCAAAATTAACAAAGCCATTCACAAGAGCTATACCTTATTTTATATACACTAAACAAGATAATTCAAGTTTTATTATTAAGGTGGAGTACATCAAACTCACAACCAAATTAAATAAAAAAAAAAGTCAAAAATCATCACTCCAAACAGATGGAGGAAGCAGCTAATCATACAGTTTCTCTCTCCCTGATTATTAACATAATCATCATCTAATTGATGCAGAGATTCCTTCACTAATTTGGAACCTTCTTATTATTATGATTATATACACTAATTAATATGTACAATATTAGTATAAAATATATGCATAACATTGTAGCAGTCATTTCTTCACACTAAAATAGTTTGTTTGTTTTTTCCTTCTGTTTTTCTGGTCAACGATCCCAAGAACTCAACACGATCCTGCAACAGTACAATTCAGATCCAAAATTCTTGTATGAGAAATTGAGCACAAAAGTTACTAACAACAACATATCAGTGGAATTTCACATACGTACACCTTGTCACTATCTCATAGGGATACAGAAGTTGTTTCTGGAAGATCCCGTTATTTGAGGGCAAAATTATTGACTTATTCAAAAGTTATGTGAGGTGAAATGAGTTAAAAATGCTAAGTTTTAATTGCTTCATTTTTGTTCGTTTATAAATTTTTAATTTAATATCTAATAATTATCTTTATTGTAACTATATATAACATATTAATTTTTTTGATAAAATTTCTTATCAAACAATTTGAACTAGATATGAAGCGAAACTTTAATGGAGTGAAATGAATTAAGCGAAGTTAATAAATGAATAATTAACCTACATTTGAACGAATTTGGTCAATTCTAATTTTATAGGAAAATTTTATCACTCCAAATGCAAGTAGCAAAAATGAGTATAGAAAAGCAGAAAATCAACAACAAGAGACAATTATTATTACTCCCTCGTCCCATTTTATGTGTCATCTTTTGACATGGCACGATATTTAAAAAAAAAGTAAAACTTTTGAAAGAAAATCATTTAGAGATATTTATGTGATTGAAAATCATTTCATTAAGAGTAAAAAAGAGAATTTTAAGGTTAAATTATTTTTAATTAGAGTAAGGTGACATTCTTTTTTGGACGAACCAAAAAAAAAAAAAATCATATAAAATGGGACAGAGGGATATTATTTTTATATAAGAAGGAAAAGCTAAGGATTAAGAAAACTCACCAATCATAGTTGGCAGACGGATCCTTATTAGCTTTTCCCTTTAATTGCTTCTTGTAATTCCTCCGTGGTGTGCTTGCTATAAGAAAACCAAGAGGAAAAAGACAAATAACTCATTTATCAAACACCACACACCGCAGATTAAAAAGAATAATTATTATTTACTTTTTAAATTTTAATATCGTGTTAAATCATATTATCTCATAAAAATTCAGTTATTATTTTATTCCCAAAAGAAATGTACTTTCCCCCTCTCTCCCAAACCCAACACACACCTTCCCTTTCCCTCTCCCCCCTTTCTATCCCCCAAACATATATAAATAGATACAACTATATATTATACTTCGGAGTTTGAAGCCATTTATATTCTTATTGTCATAAGTTGAGTAAATATAACTATGACATTTCTACTTTTGAAATTATTTAAATTAACATCTAATATATTTCAAGTTGAAGCTGCATGGAGAATTAGGATCAAGGAATAGATATAAGACGTTATGTAAATAAATTAGTATCCAGAGTATAGTGAAATTTTAATATAGCTATTATGCATGAATATAATTTTAATTTTATATACCATTCGTGGAATATGTGTGTTTATATATTTTTGCATTTGTACACGCGCAAAATTCGAAGCAAAAAATATTAGCTAAGGCCAAAATAACAGACATTTATATATTATGTCATAAAATTAAGATATTTAAAGGAGAATTAATTCTGGAAAGGAGGACTAACGTGCAAATGGGGAATTTGAAGCGCTAGAAAACGCCGGAGAAGATGGAACGGAGCCAGAATCAGGCGTAGTAGTGCCGGTACGGGCAGGAATTGAGTTGCCGCGGAGAATCGTAATGCTCCGGGTAACTGGCATCAGATCGTCGCTAGCGCCGCCGTGGTGGAGGTGGTGGAGGCCGAATGTGGTGGGAGACGGCGGAGCACTGGAGGTAGAACGTCCGGCGAAAGAGTTGTACTTGCGGAGTTTTCCTAACCCCGATTCCGGTGTCGGACCGGCAAGTGTGTCGTCCCACAGCTTGTGAAGAAAACCCATTATCGATCAATTAATGAAAAAACAAAGCGTAAATTTTTTTTCTTTTTCTTTTCGTAATTTATTAACTTATATTTATTTTTAATTTGTAACAACCGTAATTGAGGTGATGCTAAACGTCTAAAATATATTGTAAGGCGGGGGACACCACCAGAATGCGACTGTTACAAGTTTTACAAAGAGAGAGGTAATTTATTAGAGAAATAAAATATTAATAGATGAAATTAATTTAATTAATCCTGATGTTAATGTGAAGAGGCTTTTTATAGAAGATTTTGATGGCTGAGGGACACTGGGAAGAAGCAATGGAGGTCCGGCTAATATGGCTATTAATGAATGGACCATTTGCTCTACAATTAGAAAGTTGCTACTACGAGTGGTGCATTGTTTTAGTTATTAGGGATCTCATATTTTAGCCAACCTACAAGAGAGCTACAACGTGGAAGATGTTCATCTGAATCTCTCCTTCATTAAAAATTATTTTTTCCGACTCTTTAATTTAGTATGGTATTTAAGAAAAAAAAAAGGCTTTTGAAATTTATGGTCTAAAATTATTCTTTGATATTTGTATGACTGAAAATCATTTCATTAAGGATAAAAAAGAAATTTTATGGTTGAGTTGTTTCCAATTAGAATAAGGTGACAATCTTTTTGAAATTGATTAAAAAGAAAAGGATATCACATAAAATGAGACCGAGGCCCGAGGGAGTAATATATAGAGAATTAAACGTTAAGGTATAAATAATAAGGAGTCATTGATTACAAACAAGTTATTTTCAGATTGCTTATTTTGGAATAAATTATTCCATCACGTATATTCTTTCTATTCATCTTTACTTATTTATTATACTAAAAATAAATATCTAATAATACTTATTCACTTTATGAAATCAAGAGATAATGTTACGTTTACTTACTAATTTACCCTTATCATTGTTTATAGTCATTTTCTATTATATTTTTTTTAGACATTATATTAATTAGATCATTTATACTTTTTACCTTTTATGTTAAGTTAATTGTAGACAACTATTGCTAGACAGAGTGAATATATAATAACTTATTTTATTATAAAGATATAAATAATCAACATAAAATAATTTTATATTTCATTCTAAAATTATTATACTTTATATCTCGCACGACTATTAAATATATTAAATTTCATTGTTTAAAATGACAATTTTGTGAGACAAAAACACTTCACATGGAGAGTGGCAAGCCCGGAATTGTAGTTCAAACTTCAAAGTGACGTTGTATATTTATCTTTTTGTTAAAAACACGTCATAAGATAAGATGGAACTCTTGTCTAAAAGTTGATGGGGAAAGGGGGAGGTACTACTTCTCCCTTTCATTTTAAATGACCTTTATTTATACTTTTTTCGTAAAACTGGATCTCTATATTATTTTAGGATATGCAATAAGACTTATTCAGTTTATAAAATCAAGAAATAATTTTATACTTAATTTTTAATTTATTTTTGTCATTGATTATAGTTATTTTTCTATTATATTTTTAATATATTGTATTAATAATATTCAAAGAGTGATTTGGTAAAACTATCCCTATCATTTACTACTTCTTAATCTTTATGTCAAATCAATAGGAGCCACGTAAAGTTGGACAGAGGGAGTATTAAATTAGTTATGAAGATTTTGTGAAATGCACAGGTCCAATAGTTCTTAATAATTTATTTTTTAAGAATATAATAAAACGCTATAAAATTTTCTAATTAAGTGTAAAATTAATATCCAATAAATATTATTAATGTTGATTAAATTTTAAATTTAATAATTAAGTGATTTTAAAATTTTATATGTATATTTGTAGTACTTACTTTTTGACAAAAATATAATCACGAAAAAATATTAAAATAGTTATTTAATTTTATTTGCTCAGTTTAAAGAGAAATTTGTTTTATCCTAATTTCAGTATTTACTTAACTTAAAATAATTGATCGGAGTTATATGTGAAATCATAGTTAAAACAACTGGAGAAATTATTTATTATGGATAATATTGTAAAATCATAGTTGAAGTAAGCAGTTGTCTTAAAAAGATTAAATAAAAAAATTGATGAAATAATTTTATGAACCCCGTATAATGTATAAGAGGAAACAAGCAGTTCAAGCAGACACATCGACGGAGAACAGTTTGCTTGGCTGCCCAACTCACACTTATATAATAAGAGAATAAAATTATTATTTTAAATTAAAATTGGTAATTTTTTCCTCCTATATTATTAATTATTAATATTGAAGAAACTGTGCAAAATATTTTTGATAAATAGAAGAATTTTATTGCCAGTAAGAAATAATTGCACATTCAAAAGAGGAAAAAAAAATACCTTGTTGAATTTTTCTGAATAATTCAATGTGTTGTCCTCATTTTTATATAGTAATTTCCTTGATTGTCTCTTTATTTTTTAATATATGATAATTTTATATGATCAACAAAGAGTAGTCAAGTTGGGTGAGTAGGTGATCTTATGGAAAATCTCAAATTTGAAATCTCATGTATATTTTCTTGTTGGAATTTGTCATACAAAACTTACCTAATGTTATTTACCTTTTTGGAATCTTCTGTGATTTAAAAATTATTACATTAAAGTGAAATTTATCTTATGCGCTCTCGAATAATAGCTTGGTGTGCATTGCACCTCTTCAGAGCATTTCGTGGATAACAATTGTCTCAATACTTCTTCTCTTTACTTGAAAATTTTGAAAACCTCTTCCATGAAACGTAAAAAATACTTTTCACCCAAAATAAGAAAAAGTCCTTAGTTAATCCAGAGTAACTCTATCATGCGCCTTCAATTTGGATTTTTTTGTGATGGTCAGTATACATCTATACTATAGTCAAGGATTAGGTCTCTCGATACAATAACGATGTAAGAATAGAGAAAACAAGTAAAAAAGGACACAAATATTTTATGTGGAAACTTCCTTACTCAAGGGAGAAAAAATCACGACATGTCTCACAGGATTTCAACAAGATTTCCCTATCTCGAAGGAACAACTATTACAAACTCATGTAATCCTAAGGATAAATCTCTTAATTCCTTCTCCCTTACGATGATAACCTAGAATCTTCAATCACTAAGCAACACTTTTGTTGCCCACTAAACCAATCCTCTCAGATCAGTGTAGACTTTCAAAACTCATCCTAGCTAACTCTTGCTCTGGATTGCAAGATGAGAAAATGAAATGATTTAAGATGAACACTAAGTTCCTTTATAGATCAGAACTTGATTTACATGAAATGAGCTAAAAAATAAACTACAAATAGCAAGATATAAACAATAACATTCTTGAGCTCCATTTGTTGTTCTTCGTTGTATTTCTTAAGAGTAATTTTTGTGCCTTTTTTTTATCGTGAAAGAGATGATGTACAAAGGATTTTTATTCCCAATATTGATAAGACCTAATGTAGGATGACCACCTTTTTTGGAGCAATTCTATTGGTCAAGAGGCCAGCCACACTTTTAAAACTCAAGCACTCACAAAAGTGATTGCTGATTGTGTACTATTTATAGTTGTCACTTTCAATTACACGTCAATAGTTCAACCATGAGACCAAGTGTCATCATAGAATTTGTCAAATCATCAAAACTAAACTTTAATAATTTTTTTCATTTTAATGATAACAAATAAATCTGCAAAAAGATTATCAGCCTCACAATCAACACTTCCCCTTATCATAGTTACTTCCCCCTTTCAATACTACTTCCTCCACTGTGATGTGCCTCGAGTAAGAAAGCTTTCAACATTTCTAGTCATGTGGTTTGAGTATCCATCATTCACGTACCAACACTGACTGATATTTCCTTCACTTACCTGCATACAGATCACTTGATAGATTGGAAAACTCACATGAGTGTAAATTCTCAATAAGTAGATAAATTTAGGAACCCATCTGCAAACGTACTAATTTTTATTTAAATTTTATTTTTATATTTAATTACTTTTGATAAACAACATATATTTATGAATGTAAATATATATTTATAAACATGAAATTATAATTCAAGGGGGATGAATTAGGAACAATTTTTCCTCGCATGAGATCATTAATTAAATTTTGAGCACGTTTATTTATATAAACTGGTGCACCGATTTCATAATGTAGAGCTATAGCTGGTATTTGTCATAAATTTTGAAATATCGTCTTCAAATATTTATTTAATCTTGAAATATGATCAGATTTTAAAAGTTCAATCTTTATGTATCTTTAAATAAAATACATACTCAAACACAATTTCGAATTCAAATTTTTAAGTTGAACTTTTAAAATCCATGACAAACGGAAGTATAATTTCATGTAAATCAGGTTCTATGACGGAAAGATAATTATAGGAAAATATGTTTTTTTTTTTGTATCAATGTTTGATTGCGCATTTAAAATGAATACTAAAGACCTGTTTGAAAAGCCATAATGAAGTTAAAATTTAGTGTAATTATATTTTTTGACATAGTAAATCAAGTAACTTTTGGCTAAAAAAAAAGTGTAATTAAAGAAGTGAGGAATTGGATATAATTATTATTTAATTGATAAATTACTTTTTGTCCATTGTTTTAATAACTTTATGACATCATATTTATATATTAATATTTCTTTCAAATATGCATTTCATCGTGTTCATAAAAATCTTGTACTTTTAATTTTTATGATTAGTTTAATTAAAATATACTAATTTGAAAAATATAAATAAATTATCTTATAACATTAATTAAGAACATATGTTTATTAATATAAAAATAATCTATATCTTAAATATTTCATTTAATATTATTTATAAAATCGTTATTTATCTAATATAAATTTTTAGTTTTAGATAACTAACTTTTATTTTAAAATTTAATATAATCTTATTATTGTACTTGGTGATGCCTGACATCACACTTATAATTACATTATGGCAAATAAATATGTCATTATGATTACTAAATTGTGAAATTACACTATGATAATTACATAAATTTTAATTATCAAATGACTTTTTAAAAAGACTCTTAAATAAAGAAAAAACTAATAAACTGAATCTATCAAGCAAAGTATTTATCTAAATTGGATCCAACGAACATATTTACCCAAATCTTTCTTTATACTATTGAAGATTTAGAGGGTATATATATTCCCATAATATCACATACACGAAAATAATTAAAAATAAAAGATATAAAAATAAAGGAACAATCGCTTGTAAATATCTATTTTGAAGGATACAAGTGTTTTTTTCCTTAAATAAATCATAAAATAATTTCACCAAGAATAAATAATAAATTACTTATTAATAAAAATGTCATATTTCTAACACAAATAAAAGATGAAAATGACTACAATATGAGTGCATACTCCGCACAATAAGATAAGAATGGAAGTAAAAGGAATATTCATTCTTTCATGACAACCATTGGTTACCAAAAATTAAAAAATAAAATACCTTGACCACTCACCAAATGAATAAAATAAGCAATGATGAATTGAACTTTCCCACTTAGGGCACATCTCCAAACAAATTGGACCCCACTATCACCATTTCACACACTCCAATAATAGATAAATTGTCTCATTTACCCTCGCAAGTTGAATATGAGTGGAAAAAAAATAATCTTTAGAATTTGCCTGATTCAAGTTCTTCTTGGGGAGGCTGGAGAATTGACATTATTGATCAATAATGCAAAAAAGCTAGTGACAGCCTGCATACCTAAATGGATGACTATCTCTGATAAACTTGAGAACAAGATTTAAAATTAAACAATACAGTTTTGGTATTCATCACATATCAATTATAATCATCTAATATGCTAAATTCATAATCTTTCATTTATCAAGTTTTATAAGAGGTTAGTGTGACCTGTTTACCTGTACTGCTCAATCTTTTATATGCTTGGACTATAAACCACCTCATTAACACGCAAGAAAACATACAAACATCAAACGAGTAAATTTTCAAATTAATTAATACAACACATATATAGTCTTTTTGTTTAGAGACGATGTAACAGCAAGCTTCACTCAAATGAAGCATTATTTACAAAAACTTAGCAAGGGAAGAGACGAGTACGCGGCTTAGTAGACACCTCCCATTAGAGAAGGAACATCATCAAAGGACCAAAGGTCCATGGCATTGCCACCTTCCGGAATTGCACTTGTGTTGAGGAAGGCATCAACTGATGAATCCCAGTTTCCTTCAAGATATGGGATCTGCAAGAACTTCATCTGGGATTCAAAAGCAGATAGCTCTTCAGATAGCGTGTTCACAGTGTTCCCGTCATCTGTCAATGAAGTGCTGGAACAGGACTTCTGTTTTTTCTCTGGTCTAGCATCTTCATCAAAGTGACTCCCATTACTTTCTAGAACTTCTGACAGAACAGATGAGATCTCTGGAGTCCTTGCACCCGGTTCACCCCAACCAAAATCAGAGCAATCAAAGGTGTTACTTCCTTCATCAGAGCTGAAGTAAACATTTGTAACAGCTGAAGGGGAAACTGTGCCCAGTCCCATATCTCCAGCAGTAAAACACGTGTTCTCGTAGACATACTGATTTGCTGCTGGTTTCTCTTCGAAAAAGCTGAATGATTCATCAGATCCAGCGTCCAAGTTATTAATATAAGCTGCGTTGGGCTGAACTGTGTTCAAGTTTTCCTCTAGAAGTGCCTCCTGGGGGTTTGGCTTAACAACGCGTCTTGAAGCAGACACTGGAGCTTCATCAGGAAAGTTCACCTTAGCTTTCTTGCCTCTGATCCTTCGCGCCTCAACATCATAAGCTCTGGCTGCTTCTTCGGCAGAATTGAAAGTTCCGAGCCAGACTCGAATCCCTTTCCTTGGATCGCGTATTTCAGCTGCCCACTTACCCCAAGGACGCTGTCTGATCCCCCGGTACTGATTCTTCCTCTTCCTCTTGGAGGATCTGTCAGCATCACTGTTTGAATCAGCAGATCTCACAGATTTGGAGCCTTTAGAAATAAAATGAATTAAGCATCTAAGTCAGCCATAATAACACCAAAATTTGGAACAATCAATCAAATTAAATGACGAACAGATACCAAGAAAGTGTGAAAGCACTCACGCAAGGCATGTTTTCTTATATCACCAATACTAGAGATTACCAAAATCAAGTTATTCAAAAGAGTTATCTTCAATAATGATCAAAAATAAGAAAGGCGAGAAATCTAAATCAAAACACATGCAAAAATATTTTCTCTGATGTTATTTATACCAGATTCCTTCTATTTTTTGCCGTCAGCATCATGTAGCAAACCCTTAGAAAGTTTGTCATCTAGAGGATCAGAGTTTATCATCTAGAAAAATTTGCTATGTAAATGACCACTTCACAATCAAATTGAGTCCAAACAAGGAATCATAATCTTGGTTTATCATAATCAAAGATATTGGCAACAAGCTGAGCATATTCTTTAATCTGCGACTAATAAACCCTCTGATAAGACAAGAGCTTTCATTTCTCGATTAATTAGGAAGAAAAATAGCATCTTTCTCCTCTTTTTTTTACATTTCACATACATCCTATACCTAAAAGTCATCTTTTTTTCTCCTCTATGACTATTCACATACCAAATGGAAAAAAAATCAATTAAAACCTCAAATCACCTAAATCAGTATCTTCAACACCAAGAGGAAATCACAGTTCAAACACAAACAAACACCAAAATGCTCTTATTAAATCAAGTTCTACAAATGAACCATACAACACTAATCTACTCAGGCGTGTTTGGTATGACCCAAACTCTTTCCTAATCTCGGTTAATCAAATCACTTCGTAGCGATTTTTAGAGCATAAAACGTGTTTAGACAGGAAAATAAAACAAATCACAGAAACAATTTCAAAGCTTAGAAGGAGTAGAGAAATTACCGAAGGCCTTGACATCCTCATCATCATCGGAGTAGTCCTTGAAGTGCTGAAAGTCAGCTTCAAATTCATCTTCAAGGTCAATAAATTTAGACCTCAAGGGCTTTGAGTGGTAATTGCTAGGGTTTTTCTTCGTGTTCTTGTTCAGATCGGATGTCCCCCATAGAAAGTCGGCGGTTAACCGGCGTGAAATCCGGCTGGGAGGTACCAAATCGGAGATAATCGCACCACCACACATAGCTTTTGCTTGCTCAAAAGTGGAAAAAAATTAATTTTCAGAGAGAATTTAGATTAAAAAGTAGAATGAATTAGAAAGTGTTGAAGGAATCATGGTTTTTTATATAGGGAAAAGAAGAGCAGAGATAAAGGAGGTCCGAGAACTCGGCAGGAAGGAAGCGGAGTAAGTTACGTTTATACCCCTGAAGATGATGCTCAATTACGTGTTTTACCTAGGGATGGCAATAGAGCGGGTGCGGGGCGGGTTGAGGTTATTCCGTAATTTTTTTAAATCGCCTCGTCCAGCCTTGCATGGTGACTTTTTTCATTTTCAACCGGCCCCATCCAGCCCCGCATAAATCCGCCCAACTTAAATTTTTAATCTTTTATTTTTTAATTGAATTTAATATGAAAAATTAGAATTCATAATTTTTTTTCAATTTTTCACTAATTTACTATTTTTAGTTGACATTTCAACAATTGTTTCTTAATCGTTAATTAAAA